>RJWJ010000339.1:8912-268856 GCA_004363605.1 Indri indri | reverse complement strand
ACCAGCCTGAGCAAGAGCGAGACCCCTGTCTCTACCAAAAAAATAGAAAGAAAATTAATTGGACAGCTAAAAATATATATAGAAAAAATTAGCCGGGCATGGTGGCACATGCCTGTAGTCCCAGCTACTCGGGAGGCTGAGACAGTAGGATTGCTTGAGCCCAGGAGTTTGAGGTTGCTGTGAGCTAGGCTGATGCCACAGCACTCACCCCAGGCAAGACAGTGAGACTCTGTCTCAAAAAAAAAAAAAAAAAAAAAAAGAATTTTAAATGCCAAAAAAGTGACATTAATTTTCATGAGAAACGGCAAAGAGTAGTGAAACTAACACCAGAGGCTCCACTCTGTTGCTTGCTAACTCTATGGCCTTGAGCAAGCTCCTTAACCTCTTTGGGTTTTAATTTCACAATTTATAAAATGAAAGATTTAGAAGATAAAAACCCAAGGACTCTAGCCAGGCATTTTCCCTCAACTTTTTATTTTGAAAAATTTCAAGTCCGTAGAAAAGATAAAGTAATTGAACTAACAATATACCTTTTGCCTAGATTCACCAGTTGTTAACATTTTACTTTATTTGCCTTATCTTCTGTCTCTGTTGCTATCTGTCTACCTATAGAAGGAATACAGGAGGAAAAACATATATATATATTATTGTTTTTTGTTAAATCACTTAAAGTGAGTTGCACACATTCATGACATTTCATACCTCACCATGCATCTCCTGAGAATAAGGAGGTTCTTATAAAAAATCAGAATCACATCTAAGAATATGACAATAATTCTATATGATCTAATATTTGCTTCATATTCATATTTCTACAATCATACCAAACTCTTGCTCTTGATTTTGTTTTTAGCCTTTTATAGCCTTTTAGCCTTTAACACTTTAAAATATCACATAGTGCTTCAGTTTTTTTAAAAAAAAATATCTTTACATGGACATTTTGAGGAGTCCAGTTATTTTGTGGAATGTTCCACACATTCTGGATAAGACTGATTGTTTCCTCATGGTGTTATTTAACTCGTTCCTCGATCCCTATATTTTCTGTGTTTTTGAAAGTAAGGTCTGGCAACTTGATCAGATTCAAATTAAACATAGACGATTTTGTGTATAGGCACACCTTGTTTTATTGTGCTTCGCTTTACTGCACTTTGCAGATATTGCATTTTTTACGAATTGAAGGTTTGTGGCAATCTGTCATTAAGCAGGTCTATCCATGCCATTTTTCCAATACCGGTCAATTACTTCATGTTTCTGTGTCACATTCTAGCAATTCTCACAATATTTCAATTTTTTTCACTGTTATGTCTGTTTGATAATCTATAGTAAGTGATCTTTGATGTTACTATTACAATTATTTGGGGGCACTAAGAATAAACTCCCATATAAGATGGGCAAACTTAATAAATGTTGAGTGTATTCTGATTGCTCCACCATTCCCCATCTCCCTGTCCTCAGCCTCCCATTCCCTGAGACACAACAATGTTGAAATTAGGCCAATTAATAACCTTACAGTGGCCTCTAAGTGTTCAAGTGAAAGGAAGAGTCCCCACCTCTCTCACTTTATGTCAAAAGCTAGAAACGATTATGCTTAGTGAGGAAGGTATGTTGAAAGCTGAGACAGGCCAAAAGCTGGGCCTCTCATGCCAAACAGTTAGCCAAGCTGTGAGTGCAAAGGACAAGTTTTTGAAGAAAATTAGAAGTGCTGCTCCAGTGAACACATGAATGATAAGAAAGCAAGACAACCTTGTTGATATGAAGAAAGTACGAGTGGTCTAGATAGAAGATTGAACCAGACACAACATTCCCTTAAACCAAAGCCTAATCCAGAGGAAGGCCCTAACTCTCTTCAATTCTACGAAAGCTATGAGAGGTGAGGAAGCTGTGGAAGAAAAGTTGGAAGCTACCAGAGGTTGATTCATTAGGTTTAAGAAGAGAAGTCACCTTCATAACAGAAAAGTGCAAGGTGAAGCAGCAAGGGCTGATATAAAAGCTGCAGCAAGTTATCCAGAAGATCTAGCTAAGATCATTGATAAAGGTGGCTACACTAAACAACAGATTTTCAATGTAGACCAAAATATTATCTTGGAAGATGTAGTCTAGAACTTTCATAGCTAGAAAGGAAAAGTCAATGCCTGGCTTCAAAGCTTCAAAGGACAAGCTGACTCTCTTTTTAGGAGCTAAGGTAGCTGGTGACTTTAAGTTGAAGCCAATGCCCATTTGCCATTCTGAAAATCTTAGGGCCCTAAAGAATTATGCTAGATCTACTCTGCTTATGCTCTATAAATGGGAAAACAAAGTCTGGTTAATAGCGCATCTGTTTACAGCATGGTTTACTGAATATTTTAAGCCCACTATTGAGACCTACCGCTCAGGGAAAAAGAGTACTTTCAAAATACAACCGCTCATTGGTAATGCATCTAGTCACACAAGAGCTCTGACGGAGATGTACAAGGAGATTAATGCTGCTTTCATACCTGCTAACACACATCCATTCCACAGCCCATGGATCAAGGAGTAATTTTAACTTTCAAATCTTATTATTTAAGATACACATTTCATAAGGCTATATGCAATATATAGTGATATAGCTGCAATAGACAGTGATTTCTTGGATGGATCTGGGCAAAGTAAATTGAAAACCTTCTGGAAAAGATTTGCCATTCTACTTGCCATTAAGAACATCAGTGATTTATGAGAGGAGGTCAAAATATCAACATTAACAGCAGTTTGGAAGAAATTAATCCCAACTTTCATGGAAGACTTTGAGGGCTTCAAGCCTTCAGTGGAAGCAGTAACTGCAGATGTGGTGGAAATAGCAAGAGAACTGGAGTTAGAAGTGGAGCCTGAAGATATGATTGAATTTTGCCACAATCTCATGTTAAAACTGAGATGGATAAGTAGTTTCTTCTGAAGGAGGAGCAAAGAAAGTAGTTTCTCGAGATGGAAGCTACTCCTACTGAAGATGCTGTGAACTTTGTTGAAAAGACAACAAATGATTTATAATATTATATAAACTTAGTTGATAAGGCAGCAACAGGGTTGGAGAGGACTGACTTTACTTTGGAAAGAAGTTCTGCTGTGGATAAAATGCTATCAAATAGCACTGTATGCTACAGAGAAATCTTTCATGAAAGGAAGACTTGATAGAAGCAGCAAACTTCATTGTTGTCTTATTTTAGGAAATTGTCACAGTCACAACCTTCAGCAAACATCACGCTGATCAGTCAGCGCCATCAACATCAAAGCAAGACTCTCCCTCAGCAAAAAGATTATGACTCACTGAAGGCTCAGATGATCATTAGCATTTCTCAGCAAGATTTTTAAACTAAGATATGTACCTTGTTTTTTTTTTAGACATAATGCTATTGAATCTTAGGCTACAAAATAGTATAAACATAACTTTTATATGCAGTGGGAAACCAAAAAATTTGTGTGACTCACCTTATTGTGTTATTTGCTTTGTTGTGGTGGTCTGGAATAGAACCTGTAATATCTGCAAGGTATGTCTATACTTCATATTGTATCACACCAGAATAACTCTGCGATGTCGGGGTGTCCCAGTGTAAATGATGCTAAGTGTGCTCCCTTGAGTACGGTTGTGGCCGGATGTCTCCAGAGTAAAGGTACATTTTTCTCTCCTTTGTCATCAGTAATCTGTGGGGTAGGACTTTGACACCATATGAATAAACTGTTCTCCAAACTTAATATCCAACTGTTTTAATATCCATTGAAGATCCTTACCTGAATCCGTCATTATGTTGCGGTTGCAGGATTGCTCATTCTATCCCTCCTTCTGTATTTATTAGCTAGTATTCTTCTGCAAAGATGAACTTTCCTTTTATTCTTTTTCTTCTCTTTCTATTTTTTGCTCTCTCTCTCTCTGTCTGCTCCATCTGTCTCTGTTTTCTCTCCCCCACCCCATGTCTTGTTCTCTTCTTTTCCTCTCCCTCTACATCATAGTACTACGGTCTCATGAATTTCTTTTTTATTTAATGTGTTACAATCAGTCACTTTCTTAATTTTTTTGAATGTACAAATTCTCCCAAATTTGGCTAAAGGGAGCCCCTTCAAAACAGATCCTGTATCTTTTTTTATAAGACTGTGTTAGTTTTTTAGTTCCTCCTTGCTTTCTGGCACCATAAAGTATTTATGATTCACTTTAAATTTTTCTTCCCCGGCCTGGAATGAGCCACTATCTAAGGAGTCCTGTTCCTTTTTAACAGAGAATGGTGTTTACATCAAGATCTGGGCAGTAAGTGTGCTCATTTCAACTAGGTATTATCATTCATTAGTCCTTGCAAGTGGGCAGACCTAGGGATGTATATACTCAAGACTTCATATATTCAAATTTAATATAAAAATTTTTTAAAACTTCTTTTATTTTCTACTTTTATTTTCTCTTATGGTAAAGTCTTGATTCCCAATAATATTACTGTATCTACTTGTTTGCTCTATCCTTATAATATTCATGTAATAGTTTCAAAATTACAATACTAGCATTACTAATAACCAATAAGAATACTACATAAAGTTTTAGGTGCCTTTGAAAGCCTTTTGTTTTTAGACTATATCCTACTAAGGGATAGTCAGAGTCCTAATTACCAAAATTTGCTTGAATCAATTCTTTTCTCTGTGTAGTTATTTTATCAATACAATATAAAGCATCATTTTTATTGTATTCCAATTATAGAGTTTACTTATTTCCATCCCATTTAATTTAATTTAATTTCCAAGTATATAAGACAATCATGTGCTTCCGCCTCCATTCCCTCCACCCTAGCTCCACCCCTCCCCCGCGTACATTTTATAATGCTTCCTGTGTTTTTTTTTTTTTTTTTTTTTTTTGCAAAGACACACACACGTACACACACGTTTTCCCTTCTTTCTGGGCAAAGACTATTCTACTATACACTTTTTTGTATCTTGCTTCTTTTAATTAACAATGTATCCTAAAAGTTACTCCAAATCCATTCATAGAGGTCTTCCTCATTCTTTTTCATGTATCACCAGGTATTTCCAAAACATATTTACATAACAAGACTTCAGGAAACAAAAACCAGTAAGTACCTGACACTATAATAGAAGATTTTAAAGTTGGAAATAGACTCAAGGATGAAGGGGGCCAATTTCTCCACTTTGTAATTGCAGAAACTGGGGCTCAGAAGGGTGACATGACCCAGCCAGTGCAGTGGATGCTGAACTGTGCTGCCCAGGTTCCCCCTTGGGTCTAAAGGACTAATCCCACCTGCCATCAGTGATGCTGGCACTCCGTATGTTCTGCTGGTGCTGGAAGGAGCTGCCTCCGCAAAGATCCTGCCCCTGCCCTAGCCTGCATCCATAGCCAGCTGCTGGGGCGGCGGGGGGGCGGGGAGGGACACGTAAAGTTCAGTAACCTTGTCCCAGCTCTGAAGGGCCACCCCAGCTCCAGAGCCCCCCCTGGAGTTGGCTGAGCCCCATGGTGACAGCATCGCAGCCCAATAGTGCCCCCTTTTGGGAAACAATTTCTTTCCCCCATCCCTCTCCATACTATAATGAGTGGTGCAAATGGATAAATAAACTCAACGATTGGCCCAGGGATGGACACATGATCCAATTCAAGCCAATTTAGTCACTCTTCCAGTGACTAAAAATTAGAACTAATGGGAAAATGTCTTTTCCCCTCTGGTAGCAAAACTCTGAGGATAAGAGCCTGGAAACTGCTAGTAGCCACATCCCCTGTGGAGTAGAGAAAGTTTTCAGGAAAAAGTAAAGCCAGCACACCATGATCAGGAAAGAGATCTGACGGTGTTTGAACCCCTACACATCACGGTCTCTGAGGCCAACTCCACCCTCGCCCCTTCCACAGTATGAACTGAAAAATAATCGTCCCTGGAGCAAGCTAAGTTACCTCCCCGAAAGATGGAGACGATGTTTAGTGGCAATGGTTGTGATGCAAAAGGAATGTAGAATCAGAAAATAACACATCACAACAAGTCAAAAACTGCACAAACAGGCAAGGAGCAGGTATCAGATTAAGAAGGTGAACAATTTCTACCATGTTCCACAGTTCATTTGTGAGTTATTAAAAATGCAGCTTTGTGGCTGGAGAACACTTCCTCCTCCCCACCTGACCCGCCACCCTTTATCCACCAGTAACACTTGTGATTCCAGAAAAGGCCATGGTTTCTCCTGCAGAAGGGAATGTACTGGTTTCTCTTATCTGATCTTCCAACCCTAAAAATCTCTGTAAATACAACGTGTAGCATGGGGGCGGGGCAGGGCAGACTTTTTCACTAAATACTTATCTAGAAGGCTACAAAAAGCTAGAAGTTTCTATTATCTATGTCACACAGAATTGTGGCATTTGAGTTAGCAGATGGCCTTAAATTTGCTGTCTACATTAATCAGTTTCATCAATCACTGCATCTCCAAGTCTTGCCTGCCTCAAGACTGGGAAGTGGAAGTTTGTATTTTACAAACTACTGTTGACACCGCTTTCTCTTTCTTTTTCTAGAAGGGGGAGAAAGGTTTTAGCCTAGCATTAATACCAGAGGAAGAATGCCTCTGTTTCAGTGGAACTAATTTGTAAATTCATTCCTCATTTCAGGTTCTAGGTAGAGTCTTGTGCTCATATGATGGACTCTACATGTGACTTATGACAGCCAACCTTCTGACTTTGTTACACACACACACACACACACACACACACACGCTTAGTCTTACAAAGGTGCTTTTCAAAATAGGTCCCACGAAAAGCCTCTTCATACTCAGGCCTATGCAGCTTTTACAGATTGTCCAGGAAGAACCCATCCTGCCTGGATTCTTCCTGGACAAGAGGCACAATTCCAACTCTTGGGGTCTGGAGCACGGCCATTTCCCCAGTGATGAGACCTTGAAATCCTCCAGGATCAAAGGATCAAACCCTTCACTTGAGATGAAATGTTGACTCTGCTGACTGCCAGGGGAAACAGAAATAGAAAACACCACTTTAACACCAAGCATTAGAGAATAATATATTAATTTTCCAAATTTAAATTCTCTGAGCTTCTATTTCTGCATCCATAAAATGTAGAAAAATAACACCTACCTCACATGGTGTTTTGCTCAGGGAATGTTGGTAAAGTGAATCACTGAGCTGATTAACTTGCTGAATAGATGAGTCAGAGCTCTTTGTTGCAAGCAATAGAAACTCAATATGACTGATGGAAGCAGAAAGAAAATCTACAGGCAAGGTACCAGAAGGCACACAGAACTGGCCAGAAAGCAGAAGAGTCGGCCCAGGAATGGGGGTGGAACCCAGGTAGGAAGCACAGCCAAGGTCTTGCCACAGGAGCTGACGGTTAGGAGGCAGCTGCCCCCACCCCAACACCCTGTCACTGCCCACAGCACACACCCCACTGCTGCTGGGCTCCCCGCTCACCTAATGCAACTCTCCTGCCAAAGAAAATAGAAATTGGTCACCTTGCATTTTTCTGGGTCTCCCAGCTTCAGCACCTAATGTTTGAAAAATGTGTGAATGTAGCAATGTGAAGAATCACTGCAATTTAGAAATGGCCAATTCCTCCACAACCTGGGGAATTAGTTTATTAGTTTCAAGTTTAATTTATACTTACTTCTGCCGAGGACTTAGGACCTTTTACAAGTTAAAACTCAGTCCAAAAAAAAAAGATGGATTGTTGGATAGGTAGATAGGTAGATAGATAACCCAGTTTAAAACAATAACAGCTGAAGGAAAATATATCTCAGGCACTTGACTTAAGCAGATGTGCGCATTTAGACAATGAATTTAACCTCAAGCTATCTGGCACCCAAGACTTGGAGGAAAATGTGATGTATTATATAACATGTAATTTTAATTTTTTTTTTCACACCAGAATTTTATCTACAGAGACAAAATGTTTTCTAGCAATAATCTCATCCAAAAAAGTTTTCCATTTGGATTTTACATGAAAGGTGTTACATGAGATAGTAGATAATATCATCAGTTATGGTTTCACAAACACAGAAAGGATAAACCTCATGTGAAATATTTTCTGAAGGCAAACCGTGTCTCAGAAATGTTTCTGCCAGGCACGCTGGAAACGGAGCCCAGGTGCTTTGGCTTCTGCACTGCAGTTCTCTCCCAGGTACGACCCGGAGAATCTGGATGTATACCCAGCAGATGCTGTAGTGGGCCTTCCCTCTCCAATATCAGACTGTGAGAGCAAGGTGTTGGCATGGCTGAGCCTCCACGAGTGTATGAACAAATCTAACACGTTGCCGCAGCTCTGCAGGTCCTTGTCGTCAGGTGCAGTGATGGGGTAGGGCCTTAGATTCCAGACAGGAGCGGGCAGACTGGCATTTTGTGCTGGAAGGTTTAAAACCCCACATGTGCTCTTGCCCAGACAGCAGCACGGGCCTCAGCAGCAGGAGGAGTGTCTACTAATGGAAGAAATTCCCACGCTTCTCAATCCTCAGGACACAAATGGAGCCTCCATTACCTGGGAGGCAGCCTTCCAGCCACATGCATCCTTGTCAGCAATTGCTTTACCAAGGTGGGAATGACGTTAAAAGCAAAGAGGAAAATTCTAAGTCGTCGTTACTTCATGCAGAAGAGAGTTGGGGAGGCAATCAGAGCATAAAAGCAGCACTGAATTTGAATGCTTGTAAAAACAGCCAAAATGCTGAAAAACCTCTACTTCGTTTCAAAAGATTGGAGACAGGTTTTTTTTTAAGCCCCACTTTAGTATGAAATCAAAATGAAGATAAAAATAAAGTTAGGTCGGTCAGATGAAGTGGGGCATCAAAGTGGGCTTTCCAGAAATGCACGCACGGGACCCTATGTAAAGCTGGCTGAGCTCTGCGACAAAAAGCAACTGGACCCAGCGCAGAAGGGACGGCGAGGCCTGAGAACCCGCACAGCGTTTGCCTGTTTTGGAAAGGCCCACGTTGTCTCACACTCCATTCTCCACCGCCTGAGCTGCTTCCTCAGGACTCTCAGACCTGGGGCCTTGGCAATGCTGTCTCTGTCGCCCTTCTGGGGTCCCAGAGCGCCGCTCAGTTCAGGGCAGTGCAAGGCTTTGCCTCTTCTTGAAGAAGCGTCAGCAAGGCAGGTGGAAGAGATGCTAACGAGGGGTAGGTGCATCCGCCTCCGTTTGCTTTTTTTTGGTGAGCACACGGCGGGGTGGGGAGGCGTGGGGGCGTGCGCAGAGGGGAGAGAAAAAGGACGAGGGGGTTCTTCTCGCAGTGAAATCAGATCTTTCCTAAGACTGGACCTGAAAGGTAATTATTTTGCTCACATCAGAGGACCTAGTAGAGGGTGGGAAGAGGTCGACCCTCTTCTCCTCTGCCCCACCCCTACTCTTCTCATTTCCCTTAACTGGGCTTGTTCCTTCCGTGACAACACTCTTAGGTAACAGGGGCTGGATCCCATCCCCACCTCCTGGGGCCCCAGGCTGCTTTCATCCAGTGTGGGGGAAGAGATGGGCGGGGGGAGGGCAGAGAGGCTTGAGAGAGGTCTCGGCAAGGCTGAGAACTAGTGGGTCGAGAGGGAATTAGATTTCCTCAGTATATTTCAGGGAAACTCAGCCCTAGAACGGAAGTGCAGGAGGCAGCCAGGGGCCAGGAAGAAAGACCTGGAATCTTTCAATTTGCATGTGATAACAATGCCCGCCTCCCTCCCCCCACCAGACTAACATCTGGAGAGCAGGGCACTCATACACACAGCACCTTATTTGACTCTTGTATCAACCTGGTGACATATAATTATTATCTTAATTTGACAGTCCTGGAAAGCCAGCCCTAGGGAAGTGAAATGACTTTCCCCAAAGAAGTAGCAAAAGGCACCAAGTAGGGGGTTGAGTCTCTGCTCCCACAGCCCATGAACTTTAGCAATTATTTCAGATGCTGGAGAATTAACAAAATAAGAAGGAAAAAAAAAAAAAAGAAAAGAAAATATAAGCAAAAAGAAGAGATTTACCTGTGTAAAAGCAATCCCAATTAAATCCCCTGATGCGAACTCCTAATCCTTGTGCCTAATAACTGTGGAACTCAGCTTGATAATGGACTTGATGAACCATGCCTGATTAATAAATTTCTTACAAGTTTTATTTGATTACTATAATCTAATAAAATCTACACACTTATGATATTTTCACAAATCATGTCCTTCATGGTTTCTGCTTACAATTATTCTTAAAATCTCTTGGAGGCTGCAGTATTCAATTGTTTTATAAGGTTTCATAGGTTCATAGTACTTCGCAAGATGAAGTCTAAAGCAAGTATAAACGCATAGTTTTTGCTTCAGATTGACCCTGCATTCCAAATCAGGACAATAGTATCATACGAGACAAATTGGTATCTTTATAATTTGACTCTATGATTCAGTTCCCAAAAGAGAGGGTCTCGCCACACGCCAAAAAAAAAAAAAAAAAAAAAAAAAAAAAAAAAAAAAAAAAAAAAAAAAAAAAAAAAAAAAAAAAAAAGGAACAGAGGGGACAGGGAAGAACAAGACTTAATTTAGGTACACTGCCACCAGGTGGAGGCAGAGTGCCACGGACTGTGATGTCCAAAAGATAGGTGGAGGATTTGTTAAAATTACAGATTGTGGCTCTGGATTCAAACCCTGCAGATTTGTAATCACAATTTTTCTATTTCTTATGTATTGGAAATATTTACTGAAATAGTAAAAGGCAAGCATGCTATATATAAACATTTTAAATAGCTCTTTAGAAGGGTTTTGCAAATGAAAAATATAGTTACATTCTTCCTTTCAATTGCTTAAGGTTCCTTTTCTCACTAACACCTTCAAAGGAAAATTATTGGCTCCTTCCTTATTGCTACTAAAATATCTTGTGAAACCCCCAAGATATTAATATGTAGATGGTGTTTGGCAAAAACTTCCAAAGTTTTTGGAAGTTTTCAGTTTCCGACTAGGACCTCTCTCCTAGTCTCTCCTGTCCAGCATATGGAATAGCGGTGAAGGGGATTTAAAGGACAGTGGTAGGGAAGGCTACCGAAGGTGACCGACTGTGCCGGTTTGCCCAACACTGTCCCAGTGTTAGCACTGAAGGTCCCACACCCCCGGAAACCCCTTAGTCCCGAGCAAACCAAAAGAAAAGTATTGCTTCCCATTTCAGACTCTCTGCTCCAAGACCTTCATTTCTTCCCATTAGGGGAAAAAAAGGCAAATGCTCCTCCATTTGATGAACCTCACACATCCAGTGCATAATAACCCTCTTTTAGCGTGAGTCTTCGCTGCCGGGTTCTGGTTGTGCTTTATATTTTACTTGCAGGCAGGATGCGCAGTAGATGTACACGTGCGTAAATGCTGGTGAAGCGGCAGTGGGAGCAGGTGGCCGACCATGCCAGGAACCTAGGCAGGGCCTTTAGGAAGTCTCTTGGTTTATCCTGCCAACCTCTTTGGGAGCTGAGGCTGCCCCTTGAGTCTCTGATGGGGCTGCCTGGTGACAGGGGAGTGGGGGAGCAATCAGCCTCCGCTGACGCAGGATGTCACTCTGAGCAGAGGCTTCTGGAGGGATAGACCTAGCCCAGCTCTATTCAGAGCCAACCCCTTGCATCTCCCCAGGAATGTAGCAGGCAGAGTCCTTGACAGTGACATACAGTAACACATATAGTCTTATAGTTTGAAAAGAAAAATATCTTTAAGGAAATGACCTGAAAAAGGACAACTCCACAGGGACTAGATGAAAATGTTAATGTTATTTTGTGAATTGCTTTCCTGAGCAGTTTATATCCATTATATTCATTTCCTGTATTCTTTCACGCACTTGATTCAACCGTAATTGAGCTTTTCTTCGGGACAAGTATTCTTTCTCAAGTTCGTGGTGTCAAGCACAGAGTACTAACAAGCCCTGCTCTGTACAGAGCACCTGTCACTTGCCAGCGTCTGTGGTCATGTTCTCAAAAACAGAGCTCTGGTTAAAATTACCTCCAAACCCTTCAAAGGATAAAACAGAGATGCCGACCATGGGGGCAGTGTCACACCGGGATGATGGGGGCGAGCTCCCATGGTGCTGAATGGTGTCGGGGGTGGGTGTTCTGAGCGACGAGGCCCAAAATAGGAATAGACAATGAACAAAGGCGACACAATGGCACAAACACTATTAGAAGAACACATTTATTTCTTGAATCTGAGGCTGGGGAACTGGAGACAGCTGAGAAATATGGTTGGGTTCCTAACTTGACAATGAATAAGCAGACTCTAATTTACAAAGTACTGGGTGTTAGGCTGCCACATGTTATGTAAATAGCTGTAGGTCCCTTTAAGAAAATGAATCGGGGAAGACAAGGCCCTTTTGTGCTGTGGACTGACTCTCCTCACTGACACCTACCTTGATTTGCAGAGAATAAAAGAAGGGCCGCATGGATAGAGTTTCCAGATAAAATAGAGGATACCCAGTTAAATTTAAATTTCAGATAAACAACAAAAATGATTTCAATATAAGTAGGTCCCAAATGTTTCATGGGACATACTTATACTAAACATATTACTCATTGTTTATCAGGAGTTCAAATTTATTATTATTAATTTTTTTTTTTTTTTGAAACAGAGTCTCACTCTGTTGCCTGGGCTAGAGTGCCATGGCATCAGCCTAGCTCACAGCAACCTCAAACTCCCGGGCTCAAGCAATCCTTCTGTCTCAGCCTCCTGAGTAGCTGGGACTGCAGGCGTGCGCCACCATGCCCGGCTAATTTTTTCCATATATTTTTAGTTGTCCAGATAATTTCTTTCTATTTTTAATAGAGACAGGGTCTCGCTCTTGCTCAGTCTGGTCTCGAACTCCTGAGTTCAAGCAATCCTCCCACCTCGGCCTCCCAGAGTGCTAGGATTACAGTTGTGAGCCACCGCGTCCGGCCAGGAGTTCAAATTTAACTGGGCATACTGTCTTCATTTGCTAAATCTGGTAACCCTACACCCAGAATTAAAAGCAAAGAACAATGAGAGGGGAAGAGGAGTGTTGTCACTAAGGCAAAGGAACAGGCACTGGGCAACACCAGCAACACCCAAGAAGGGAGGAGAGGCTCAAACAGTGAGAGAGCCCGGGGCATGGGGAAGAAATGCCTGACTCAAGAGCAGAAAGCTTCCAAGAACCCCTCCAAAAAGCTTCAAAATGTTCCAACTCGCCTTGTTTCTGTTGCAGTGAATGACCAGGCACTGAAAATTATTTTATTGGCCTTGTTGGGGCATATAACGTTCCTTTTTAAATGATGGAAGTCTGGCCTTTCGAATTTAATGGAGATTGTAGGCAAAATTCTTCTGATTAAAGGCTCGGTCAAATTAAATCAAAGCAGGGTGAGCGGTGGAGTGGGATGGGGGTAGCGAGGTGGAATTATAAACCCAGCAGGATGAAAAGAACAGGAAAGGACTTCTGGAAGGTGGAGAACCGGTGGGTGGAAGACAGGAAACCGATCTCCGTGGAGAGCCTATGGAGCTTGTGGGGACCTGGGCTTAGAGAGGCCACCAGGCACCCAGAGGAGAGGGGAGTGGGGTTTGTTTGGAGGTCCCAATATTGACGAGTAGAAACCTACAGCTCCCACCACGTCACCAGTGGCGAGCAGGGGGTCCCTTGGCGAGGGCCCTAGAGAGTTGCTCTCTGCAGAAACTGAAAGGCAGAGGCTTCAGTCTTGGGAACTCCAGGTAGAGCAGAGGACGGAAGCAAGTCAGTAGGAGTAATTGAAAGTCTGCAAATAGAACCATGAACCCAGGCACCTCCTTCCGTCCTGAAGACACACTGAAGCCCCCGCCCAGCCCAGGCAGGGAGAGGAAGGTTCCTCCCCTGAGAAAGGGAATGGCCTCAGAGGAAGAGGTCCCACATATCGCCCGCCCTCCCCCTCCATAGACAAACATAACTCACGGAGCTTCCCATCAGTTTATTTATGCCATAATCTTAAATATAAACGGGCAACCAAAGATAATCAGCCATTGGAGGGAATTTCCCATCCTCCCCCAAAAGCCCCGCCCACCAAAGAGACCAAAGGAAGAGCTAGATGAGTAGGTGATAATGTCAGATACAGGAAGGAAAAACCTTGAAAACTTCAAATTAATATCCTCAAATATATGAGATGATATTACATACCCTTCCTCTCCAACAAAGAACATGATTAAAATGAAACAACTGGAGAACAAAATAATCTGGGAAATTTCAAGCATGATACCAAAATAAAAATTCAATAGAAGGCTTAGAATACAAAGAAGAGGGTATCTCACATAAAATAGAACAGAAAGACAAAGATATGGAAAATACGACAGAAAATACAAAAGACAGAGAGACTCGATTCGGGAAGACTCAATATGCACATAATAGACATTTCAGAAAACAGAATTGAGAAAACAGAGGGAAATGATATTGAAAAATTCACAGAACTGAATAATAATAACTAACATTGCATATTTGCTATGTGTTTTATAAGTATTAACTAATTTAATCTCCCCAATAATGCTGGGAGGCAGCTCCTAATATTATACCCATTTCATAGATAAGGAAGCTGAGGCACAGAGAGGTTAAATAACCTGCCCAATGCCTTGTGGCCAGCAGGGCGAGGATCAGGATTCAAACCCAGAGCCCGGCTCCAAAGTCAAGCTCTTGGACTCAGTATGTCTTAGTCTGGGTTTCCTACTAACCAGAGCCAAAGGCAAAATTTTCTTGCTAACCTTTCATTGGGGAATGCAATCCCAAGATAGTGGGAATGAGGGGAAAGAGGGAGTAAGGCAGGGAAGGAGAGGGAACAAATATAAGAGACAAAGATACGACAACAAAGAGGGTTAGTGACTTAACCAGTGCCATAGCTGGTAAGCGGAGGAGTCGGTTTTTGAATCTGGGCCATCTGACCCTGGTGTCAGTATTCTTAACTATCAAAAGCCCACTGACTTATTGTTGAATGATCAAAAAATGAAAGGAAAATATCTTCAAGGATGTGAAAGTTTGAAACATCAGGAATGAAAAGGTGATTATAAAAGCTCCAGGGAAACAAACTAACAGAATGAGAATCTGATTGGTTACCAGTCTTCTCAATAGCAATACTACAAGCCAAAGCAATGCCTTTGAAATTATAAAGAAAATAATTTTTCAACCCAGAATTTTACTTGCAGTCCAACTGTGAATCAAGTATGAAAACAGAATAGACATTTGCAGACATGTTTCAACTCAGAAAATGGACCCTTCTTTCTTAGAAAGTGACTGGAGGATATGCATATCGGTTACAAAGAGATAACCAAGGAAGAGGAAGACATGGCATCCCAGAAATGTAAATCCAACCCAGAAAAGCTGTGAAGAGAAAATCCCAAGTTAGTGTGGCAGGACTGGGGAGCCAGCAGGCCACAGTGGTGCCGGGAGAGCCCTTCCCGAAGGAGTGTCCAGGAAGAAGTGGACCCAGTAGAAAGGGGGATATGAAAGATGATATGGTGGAGCATCTGAAAGGAAGACGCAATCGGCGATCATTAACTCAAGAAATGGCAAAAGCCTATGCAAGAAGGGACACGTAATCACAATATTCTAATAGGTCCTGCAGTGAACAATATTTACATCATCCCAGTGATGTAAACACTAATTATTGATATAATTTAAAGTGTGGCAAAATTGTGGAAAGAGGATGAGGAAAAGAGGTAGGGGGTATTAAATCTGCATCTCTCATAACATTTGTAAATTTAAGAATTGCGATATATGCATATTATTTAAACAGGTACAGGTAACCGTCAGAGAAAGCAGGTGAATGTTCAAAGCACTTTCCCTTGGCAAAGGCCCGGCAGCTGCTGTGACGCTGTCCAGGGAACTACTGTTTTGTATTACAAGCTTTTCAGCACCATTTGAGTTCTTAATTATGTACATAATTACTTAGGTTTTTTTTTTTTTTTTTTTTTAACAGAAAGCTGCTCTGTTTTTTAAAAAAGCAAGCCGGTGAGAGGAGCTCATGCAATTAAGAACTCAGCCTCACGAATCTCTCAAGTTCCTCTCACAGTTCGTCTTCCTGGCACTTGACCAACTCCTCAGGAATTCCCACCTTTGACCCCTCACCTATGTCTTCTGTCTGCGCATGGTCTTTGGCTTTGGTTATCTGATAATCTCTCACTCCCCATTCTGGCATCTGCCTCCCATACAGTGTCCCCAATGTCCCAATTCGCTTTCTGTCCCTAACCTTGATATCTCAAACTTTCTCTTTCTCCCTGCCCTTTCCTCCAACTTATAACAGAAGTGGTTCAGAAACGTGGCTTTAAACAAACAATTAGAGGAAATATAATCTATCATAATCACTAATTTATCTCGGCGACTTTGGTCAAATCCCCTCACTTCTCCTAATTTCCTTATCCGTAAAGTGATAGTTTGAATCTAGATGATCCTTAATCTCCTTCCATCTCTCATGTTCTGTGATTTATATTCTGATCTTAAGGCTGATCCCTGAGTTGACGGATGTATAGAAATAATCATAAAAAATAATCATAAAGGAAAGAAATAAAAAAAGGAAAGAAATAATCATAAAGGAAGTGACGCCGTCTAGTCCACAATTAAAATAATTTACTGAAGATTCATATGGGGTTCCGTTCACTTTAAAAAGAAATCTGAAACTCTCTCCTGAAACCTAAAGAATCAATGATCCAGATCCGAATCAAGCTAATTGAAAGCTTAAATGGAGAGCAGAGGGTTCCAAAAATCAGTGAATCAATCAGTCTTGATCAAACTACTTCTATGAACCCTTTTATGAGAGAGATATTCAAATCCAGATTATAATAATGGCTCCAGTGACCTCTTAACACGGAGGAGGGAATTTCAAATGTCATAAACTCTTAGGAGAGATAGATGAAAGATAGCTGGAAACAGACAAAGGCAGGATCTTCCATTGACAAAGACGGACCCAAATGACAAAAGAATAAGATGAGAGTCCAGAGCTGCACAGCCTTCCCTAGTTAGGGAAAGGGATCCCACCACTGCAGGCAAAAGCCTTTTTTCTTCCTCCCAAGGAATAGAGCACCAAACTGCATGAACTAACCCACTTGCCAAGTGTGTCTTAGGACTAAAAGAGAAATAATGGTGATCATTTATAATTACCAACAGGTAAAGTGGAAATAGCAGGTTTAATGTACCTTCTAGAGTTAGGGAGAAAATCTTATCAGATCTGTGAGATCCCAGAGTCATGTCACCAAGTAGATCAGATTTGATGGAACTTTCCAATTGTGTCCCAGAAAGACACAGTAGGATCCAGGGAGGTCAGTCCTGTGAAGTGTTAATAACCTATGAGTCTTTCACAAGTACAGGACATTAAGCCAATGCAGTCTATCTCAAGTAGTACATACACATGTTCACAAACACATACATACCTTCTGAAAAGCAGAGGTAAACAGTGCTAAAGGAGAAAGAGAAATCACCAAGGATTCACAGTCCTTTGCTAATACTGAATTGATTTTTTTTATTAATAAATAGATAACTCCATCTCCACTAACAGACTTGTTGTTGTGTTATGGCATTGGTTCCCCACCGGGTGCATGGAGACAAAAGAATAAAGGTATTCCTTGTTGATGAAAAGTTTTCAATCATGTATGTATTCTGCACACATTGATTGAACTTAAATAGGGGATGTTTACTGAACTCTCCCCCTGTGCCTGGCATGCCATTCTGTGCCCTGCATATTTTGGTTCATTTTATCCACATAGCACCCCTGTCTGGAATTAGGCAATGATCATCTGAGGGGGCCTAGAAACATTCAGGAGAAGTAGGCAGGCGTTGAAGGTCATGCAATAGGAGGAGTTATTAAGAATATAGACTTCTTAGTCATGATTTTCAAAATATCTAAACACTAAACATGGGCACTGACCCATCAGTAAGCAGGTGCCGGCCCTACGACCAGTAGGTTGACTCAGCACTTCTGCTCACCCTGGAATTAACATCTGCTCCCCTCCCCCATCCAGGATACAGAGTCCAGCTCCATGGGACAAAACAGCTTTTATATTTCAGCCCACTGAAGAGGATTCATCTCTTCAGCTCCAGTGGAAGTTTGGGGGTTCAATAGGTTACCTGAGCCCCCAGTTGTGATGCCTGTCAGAGAAACCCAATGACAAAGACCCCATTCACAAGACCTATTATAGACTTACCTGTAGATTTTCTAAATTGAGTAATAAGAGGAGCAGAATCAAGGGATTCCTTCATCTCCCTAGACCTAGAGGCCTGTCTGCCTGTCAAAGAGGTTGTGAGCATCCCCCTGAAGCTGGGCTTAGCATGTCTCTGACGTGCGTGGTTGGGCCGGGGAGTAGAGTCAAAGAAGTTCCTCACAAGCCCCAACATGTCCTGGAGGTCTCAAATTTTATCTTTAAAAGTCAGGCTCAGTTTTAATTCTTTCCCATAATAGATCAGTCCTGGTTCTAATACCAAAATTCCCTCCTGATACATTGACTAAATCTCATGCTCCAGAGAGAGGCCACGTGGTTATCCAAAAGCTTAGTGAACCCCAACTGAGACCCATGTCTGGTACCCCAGGTGTGCTGTTCCCCAAAGGAGAAGCAGGGCCAGGGGAGAGGGCACCTCGTGAGGAGTGAGGCTGTGCCCCACGCGCCCACAGTGCTGGGAAGCGATGACGCATCTCACACGTCAGATGAGAAGATAAATGAATTAATGAATGAACAAAGGACAGAGGGCTGGTGACTCCTTGTGCAATACCAGTTTCTAGGAGAACTATCTGTGTCTGCCATGATCTGTAGAATGTGAGTTTTCACTTTTCACTGCCACCCATGGCACAAGCCAAACACGTGCACCCAAGACAGACTCTCAGGACAGACCCCAAAGATATAAAAGGACAAATCCAGGAGGCATAATTAATCACCCGGGAAAACAGAACCTGAACCCAAGAGACAAAGCAGCTGACAAGAGGGGAATTCCATATGGAAGACTATTAGACATGGGTGTTAAACATCCCCACCGTCTGTGGCAGGAGAATAAATCATGTTGCCCACAGCAATTTACAGGCAAGGGAAGGTTAAGGAGAACAGAGCAGGAGAGTCAGGAAACACAGAGGGTCTCTCCGGTAGGAAGGGGACCTCATACCACCTGGACTAGGATGCTTGCACCCTGGAAAGAGAAACACCGGGCACCCCGAAGGCAGTGTAGTGACCCAGTGCACAAGAAAATGATGGGAAGGCTTAAACGGAGGGTATGAGAAGTCTCTTCTCTCAGAGCGCTGGGCGGTTGCCTGGGAAAGTGGTATGAAAGAATGTGTGGCCATTCAAATGCAAGTATTTGACAGCTAAATAATTGCGTGCCATTTTTTACCCTGATATAGAACAATATTTGCATTTTTGTGTGCTTCAAACATGAAGAATGTACCATGTATGTACTCTGTTTTCAAAGTAACAGAAGAACTAGTCTATAAAATTATGAAAGTTATTTGTAATCTGCCTCGATTCCAGGGCAAGAGCTTGGATGTACGCGGATTTTAGAAATTAAAACCTTGCATCAATTTATATAAAATGTCGAGAATAGGCAAGTCCATCCCTACAGGCGGAATGTAGATTAGTGGTTGCCTAGGGCTGAGGGGGAGATTGGGAGAAATGGGGAGTGATTGCAAATGGGTATGGAGCTTCTTTCACGGATGATGAAAACTTCTAAAATGGATTGAGGTGATGCTTCTGTAACTCCAAATATACTAGAACCATTGAATTATACACAGTAAATGGCAAGTTATGTGATACATGGATTATATCTCAATAAGCCATCAAAACAAAACAAAACAAAACAACCTGGATTAGTGTCCTAACTCTGTCATGGACTAGTTATATATCCTCCAGAAAGTTACTTACGTTTACCTCAGTTTCCTCATCTGCAAAATGGGGATGATATATGATAGCACTACCCACCTCATACAGATGATGTGTGTGACTTCCTGATGAGGTGACATATGTGAAGGGCCTAGCCCAGTGTCCTGCACATGGCGGAAATGCAGCCAGTGTCAGCTGTCTGTCCACTTGTCCCAATATAACAAAGGAGTGAATAAATTTGAATAGTGAGGTTTAGATTGGGTTCCCAGTAAAGGGCCTTTGGACCTCCAAAGATCCTAGAAAATAATCCTCAGGATTTCTCTGTCTACTTTCTGCCAGAAAGCCTACCC
The DNA here is from genome assembly GCA_004363605.1 of Indri indri. NCBI lineage: Eukaryota > Metazoa > Chordata > Mammalia > Primates > Indriidae > Indri > Indri indri. The sequence goes on along the minus strand of RJWJ010000339.1, from coordinate 248,789 downwards.
AAAGTCACACAGTTGCCAGAGATCGGGCTGCCCCAGACTATTAAAAACATCAGGTTTCTTTGCTTTGGGCTGGAATCAGATTAACACGGCATGGTTATTTGCTGATCAGAAGTTCAGTTTATTGGTTGTGTAAGTCTTTGGTTAATTCATTCATTAGTATTTGGTAAATTCTGTTTATGCGGGGAGACGAAAACCTTGCAAAACACAGAGCCCCTGGAGTAAACAAAGGAAAGGGTTTTTGGTGGCGAAAGGGTTGAAAACCACTGAACCAGGTGCCCCTGAGCTCCTTCCAGCTCCATTGTTTGGGCTGAGTTTTAGAGGATGGGTGTCTGCCAGAGACAGGGAAGGAAGGCATTTGGGGCTGCTGAAATAGCAACACAAGTGACAGCTTGGAGCACGAGAGGCCTGGAGTGTTTGGGGAAGAGCAAAAAGTTCCATGACTCCCTTCTGGCTCCTTCTCAACTGCTGAGACCTAATTTCTGGCTGCAGGATCCGTGGCATTTTGAAAGCCACTCCAGGGTAATCCAACTCATATTCCTGTCACTAAGGATGCCTTTTATCTGGTTTCACTGCTGAAGTCAAAGCCATGGTGCTAGTTATTATTATTCAGAACAAATGGAGGCTTGATGGGGCTTGTTTCACCTCCTAAATCAACTCTCACAAAGCACTCTCAGGCTGCCGCGGCATCTGCCAGGCTCAGCAGCAGAGATCATTGCTGGGCAGAAGGAAGCGCCACCTGGGACTTTGGTTCCAGGTGGGTCTGATCCTGCTCAGGGCGCTCAATGCCCCTTGTCAGCAGTACACACAGCACGCTGGACGCTGGCACCTTCCTGGACTCGGGAGCTGCCCCCTCTGTCTATGTGCCAGCTGTCAGAGGAAGACTTCTGCCTACAGAAGATCAAAGTAAGAAAAGGGCTTGCCTGGGAGTGTTGGAGAGGGCCTGACAGCTGTCTTCTGATGGGCTTCCCAGGATGGTGGCTATTCATTTAACGACTGGACCGTGGTCTGTCATCTGACCTTTCATCTGAGAGCAGACACAAGGGGAGCAGCTGACCAAGGGCAGGTGACTGATGCATAAATCCATTCTCCTCCTGAAGAAGGGAGGGAAGCCCACTGGCTGCGGAATATCGTTTTGTGGTCCTGGAACAGGACAGAGAGCAATTAGGCAGATGAAAGGTGGCAATTGTTAGGACTGCCTGGGGCAGCCATCTCCACAGAGGAGTCTGACTTACTAATAGGCTGGGAACCCTTAAAAGATGATGGTCAGGGTGCGGTGCACCCTGTCTGCAGGATGGACATGCTTGAAGCTCCGACTCAGGTGGGGCAAAGGCAATACACGTAACCCAAACATTTGTACCCCGAAATATGCTGAAGTAAAGAAAAATAATAAATTAACAAAAAACATGATGGTCAGTGCTGTCCCACACCACCCCCAGTCAAGACACAGGTCAGATGGACGTTGCCCACTTTTGTCTCAGGGCCTCTCCTGTTTCTTAGTTTCTGTGGTGGCCATGCCTTTGTGATCGAATTGGCTGTCTTTAAATGCATTAAAATACTTAAGTCGGTCAAATCTCAGAGGCTTGGGGGCCAAGCTGTCCTACTTAGATTTTGCTTATATCTGCTGGGATCCAGTTGGATCCTGATGGAATAATCTCATCTCCCCATTCTTTGAGAGTGTCTCATTGTAGCCTCTGAGTAGTAATAATATTGCCCAAAATGGGCCTGGCACTATGTTGAGTATTTGGCATGTACTAATTCATTTAATCCTCACCAAGCCTCCTGAGGAGGGTTCTGTTATTATCCCCATTTGCAAATGAAGGAACTGAGGCACCAAGAGGTTAAGTAACTTGCCAAAAAGCATGAAGCTGGTGAGCGGAGAAGGCAGCGTCTGAACCCAGGTGGTCTAGTTCCAAGGCCAACACCCCAAATCTGTGCGTCATAAGTGCTAAAAACAGTCACTCTTTGAAAGAGCTTCACCAGGGAAAAGAAAATTAACTTGGATTCCAGAGATAACAGATGGAGTTTTTGGAGATTCAAGACTTGTGAGTCAAGGGAAAATGTTGAATCCAGTCTTTATGAATAAGTAGAATATGCCGCTGCTGACCTGGATGGTGGAGGGAGGGGTAGCTAAAGCCCTCGTCCTGGCAGTGCCCTCCCCTCCGCAGTGGTCTGCTTCCCTGCTGTTACGGTCACTCCTTTGACTGCTGTATAATTCAGTCAGTAGGTTGTGTCTAGTACTTTCCATAGAACAGACACGAGGGACATCAAAGGACACAGGTGTTGCCCGCAGGACCTCCCAAATATGGTAAGAGGTTACCATTTGTTTTCACCTAAATTATCTAGTTAATCCTCAGCACTACACCATGAAGGAAGCGAGATGAGAATCGATATACCCATTTTATAACAGGGAACACTGAGGCACCGTGTGGCTGATCGCTCTGCCCCATGTCTCCGGTAATCACACTCACTAGAATTCCAAATGAAGCACTATTTCAAGGGTTCTGTCTTCTTGCCTTCATACATGTGAGGTACACCTACATGGCCAATCTGTTAGAAAGTTTTCACTAGTCATCAATGAAATGGGGAAAAAATAATGATAATGGAGAGCTTTTCATTAAACTAAATTTCTTCTATTTGAAGAACTGTCTTCTATTCTGAAATGATGTCCTTCCTACTTTATGGCATTAAAGCGCCCTTTTATAAAATAACGGTAGTTTTTTTTCCCCCCTCTTTAATGTACTTAATGGCAAAACAAAATTTTGGTAATTCTGTGGGTCCGTGACAGAATTTTTGCTGGTCTTTGAATCACTGCCCTAAAATGCACGTGATCCCTGAGAGAGACAGAAAGGCTGTCTCATCTTCCAGGGGCAGAGGCCGGCCTCACTCGCCATCTGCAGCACCTGAGATGTCCGAGACCGTGGCCTTGGTGGAGAGGACAGAGACTCTTTGAGGAGCCTGGGACTGAGAAAAACAAGGAGCAGGGCTATGCCACGATCCATTTTCTTTGATTTACACGAGACGCATGGCTCTCCATAGCCATGGCAACTAGCCCACAGTGACAAGGCTGATTAATTCCACAAGTGCATTATTCACGTGTCACCGAACATTGACTCTCATCAGCCCCCTTCCCCCAGCCATCTGCCCTGGTGTGTCAAATCAAAATAAATCAACAAACAAAAAGTGGCAGGCAGATGCCACCCCAGGGATGCTGCAACCCGTCGCATAGTCCCCAGTCGAGACTGAGTTCCGAGTGGCTGCTCCATTTCTCCGTCTCCCTTTTCCCCAGGTGACTGGGAGGGCGCAGGCAGGTGCACGCACACGCACACGCGCACACACACACACACACACACACACACATACACACACAGGTTTTAGACAGTGATACGAGGGGGAAAGGGTTGAGGGCAGCTGAGGGGAAAAAGACATAAAAGATCCCAGAAAGTAATAATTATAATAGACTCTTTATCAAGCCCTTATGATGTACCAGACATATAAATGTCACAATAATGTTTCATTCTCACCACAACTCTGAGATACAGGAACTGGTAGTGTTCCCACTTTATAGATGAGAAATTAAAACTCATCTACATTAATGAACTTGCCCAGGGTCAAACAGGTAGCAATTCATGGCGTGAATTCAGTCAGTGCTTTTAATCCCTGCGTAAGCCAACTCACCCGTGTTATTCAACCTCTCTGAGCCTCCGTTTCTGCCTCACAGTGATGACGCACTCAGCTTGCAGGGGCGTTGTGAGAGCTGAATGAGCTAACACAGATGCTGTCTTTAGAATAATGCCCAGCACATAAGAAGTGCTCAATATGTGTTGGCCATTATTATTAATATTGTTTTTTTATATATGATATTGCCTTCCTTAGCTGAATAAAGGGAGTGTGGAGGGTACAGATTTTACAAGCCAAGAGAATGTATTCGAGTGTATGAGCATTGTTGGGGATCTAGTGCCCAGAGAACCATGTTCCTATTACCAAGCAGAGGATAAGTAATTTCCTCTGTACATTACCACACCAGCTTGTACATCCTATGCCCTGTAGATTTCTCAGCCTCTTGTTCTCCTCGTTTCCTTCTGTCTCTCTTCTGACAGCTCACCGGAGAGTCCTCTCACCCCATCTTCCACAGCCTTTGCTCCGCTGAGCCAAAAGCTGTTAGACTGTCCATCCCCTGAGCGGTCATTAGAATGAACCGCATGTCGGTGGCTTGGTGGCGGTGTGTGCCACACCCGCAGAAAGCCGCCGAGGAAGCTCAGAGGGAGGTCAGCGAGTTGCTCATTTTTAAAAGCAATTTCCAGCACTGCTCATTTTTAAAAGCAATTTCCAGCATTTTTCCCCTCCGTGGCTTCCCACCAAACCGTGGGAAAACACAACTAATTGACTGTAACACCCCTGACAGCTGCTACCCGTCTCCAAGCGGGGCTACTGGTGTACACTAATAACTTGAAATTTGGTCTTAAATTTTGTGACTTGGGCAATATAACCAACAACCACCGTAAACCTGAGTTATTTCAGTGATTTCTCTTTTCCGGCATCTGAAACCGATGACTGCAGTCCAGTCACCAGCTTGAGCCTGTCACAAATCTGCTTCTTTCCCATATGACCTCCTGTGTTTTCAAAAGTAGCCCCAGGCCAGGGAACAGCTGTTTGCTGGTTCCCTTAAGAACAAGTTGCAAATGGTGCATCACTGGCTTGTGCCCTCTGCTTCTTTGAGGGACGCGTTTGAATGTGCCAAATGGCAGGCAAGGATCGCGGCACGGGTAAGAGGATGCAGAAATGGACGCGTCTGCACCAAGAAACAACTGATGTAAAGTAAAATGTGTAGGTTTAAAAAAAAAAAAGCACCGGCTCTAGAACCCCTTGTGCTGGATTGTTTTAGAGTCAACTTGTTTCCACCAGGCACGGTCTTTCCCAGACCACCGTTACAGGATGTTCTAGATCTGAGTTACCAAGTGTTTATTTGAATGGGATTTGGGAGGCGGAAGCAAGCAGCAGACTCACTCTCTGGTGGTTGGTGTTGGTTTAGAGAGGCCAGACCAATGCAGAGGTGCCGATGGTTCCAGAGGGTCTTCGCTCACCCACGCTGCAAATCCAGCGCTCCTTCCTAGCTGCTGACCTGCAGCGACCTCCAGTGCCCCACAGATGCCTCGCTGTGAGCCCTGAAGCAGCAGCTTTCCACAGACTTCCCTGCCCCACCCTTTCCAGCCCTGCCGCAGGAGCCGGAAGAGCCCCGGCTTTCACTTTCCCTGAAAGCTCTGACTCATTCCCCTGCTCCACGGCTGACCTTTCTACAACCTTTGACCTCCTCTTTGCAAACATTACTTCCCCAGGACCTCCCGCCATTGTGCACAGTCTAATTCCTGGAATCTGTTCCTTTTTCTGTAATGCTCACAAGGGTTCTGCCTTCCTGGCTGGACCCCAACTGATGCAGTCCTGGGCCCCTGAGCCAGATCAAGGACAAAAAGGGGTCAGATGCACAAAGAAATGAAAAGTGCTTGGGGTGATGGATACCCCAATAACCCTGATTTGATCATCTCACACTGTATGCTTGCATCAAAACATCATATGTACCCATACATATGTACGACTATTATGTGTCCACAATAATTAAAAAAAAATCAATGGATTTCCTAATTAAAGGGGCAGGGTCAGAGCATGAAGCAAAGAGAGAATTGTCAAGAGGTCTCCTTGGAGGGACTTGCGGCTGTGCGGTGGTTCCCCACCTCCTTCTCTACTGCGTGTCTCATGAGGGCCACAGTCCTTCAGAGAGCTCTGCTGCGTGCTCCCCGTGGCCGAGACATGGAGGACTGCTGCCTCATCACGCCCCAGACCGCTGCAGCAGAGAAGCAAGGTGGCTGCGCTGGGGTCTGCTCACTCCCAGAATTTGGGGTTAATGGGCACAGAGTGCCTAACGAGGCCAGCCAGGACGACTCTGGGCCCTGACCAACAGCACAGCTTGGGAGGACAGAGCCAGCTCAGCAGCAAGAAGTAGGAGGTTAGCTCAGGCCCCCAGGGGGAGGAAGCAGTCACCAGCCACCACTTGGGGTGGAGATGCCTGCACCCGAGCCCCAGGGCAAGGGCCGTGCAGAAGAGCCCCAGCAAGCAGGCTCTCCGGGAGCCTAGGAAAGCTCCGCCTGGTGAAGCAGGGTTCAGTATTCCCATTTAATAGGCTTTAAAGTGGGGAAGGAAAATGGAGTTGCGGCTTCTGTTGCTCACGCCCAGAAGCCAGGCATTCGGTGTGACAGTCGCAGATGTCATGGCAGGGAGGGACCAGGCCCGTGGGCCTCAACCTGCACTTGCAGAGCCCCAGGTTTCTCTATGGAGACTCGGGGACAGAAGGGGACACAGAGAAGGCTGAGAGTGTGGGATCTGGAGGGATGTCCTGTCTTCAAACAGAAATGTTCAGCGCTTTTCACATTAGCGATCCGAATAAGCTTCCATTTGAAGGGGGAATAGAATTCCATTGCTTTTAAAAGATCTTGGAATCTACTTTCTGTCAATTCCCATTTCACCAATGGAGGGAGCAGGCCATAGAGGGCAGCAGCCTGCAGGTTTCGGGGCAGGACTAGAACCACAGCTCCGAAGTGTAGCCCGGGGCCCTCCCCACCACCCCGACCTCCAACCCGGGGTCCACCTGCTTTGACGTCTGCTACTTTATTTTAGATTTCTCCAGGACGGTCTCACTTTAGATCTGTCAACTCAAATATAAATCTAAGGGCAGGAGAAATGCAACAAAGGAGTAGAATTTAGCTCAGCAAGTGTGGGGGCAGAGAGAAGGAAGGCCCTGGTGAAGAAGGGGGAGGCTGAGGTGCTTGGGAGCAAGTTCAGCTTCTGGGCCTCTCTTGACCTCAGTGGGGCCCTGTCACCACAGTGCCTGTGAAAAAGCAGATTCCCAGGCCCCATGCCATCCTGGGGTACCACCCAGAATCTGGGTTTTTAAGAAGCATCTCAGTGATTTAATGGCCAGAGTGGGTTTGGATCCACAGAATGGCAGAACATGTCAGGCCAAGAATTCTCCACACGCTGGCCACGGCTGCTGCCCCCACAGTGAGACACACTCTGGAGCAGGGTGACAAGGCAGCCTGCAGGCTGGGCGGGGACTCCTGCTCTGGAAGGGGTGGAGGGGGTGATTTCTAGGCAGAGGTAGGCCCCATTAAGGAATAGCAGCTGAGGGACCCCAGGGGTACTCTGTGCAGGGACCAATTCTAGAAGCTAGCCCAGCAGAGGCAGGGCACGAGCTGCATGGGGCATGCACCTGGAATGATGCCACAGGCAAGAGCTGGCCAAGGGAGGCCCTGGGGGTCTGCAGCCTGGGAGACAGAGAGGTCGGGGTTCAGGTGAGAGGAGCCGAGAGGTCGGGGTTCAGGTGAGAGGGGCTGTTCTGGGAGGTCCTGTCTGGCTATCTTGGGGGGACCGAAGCCTCAAAGGATCAGGGAGAGGCTGTGCCAGCTGGGGATCTCTGGGAAGCTCTGGCCACAGACCCTCATGACAAGCTTTTGTATTTTCATAAGCAGTCTGAGTCTCTGAGCATCTGAAAACTGGCATGTTGCTCTTGCTCATCTACACCAGTGGTTCTCAACCTGGGGTAATTTTGGCCCCCAGGGGACATTCGACCACATCTGGAGACATTTGGGTTGCCACCATGGAGGGGAAAGGTGTGCTTCTGGTATCCAAGGGGTAGAGCCTGGGGAAGCTGCTAAATACCCTGCAACACACAGGACATCCCCTACAACAAAGAACTGCCCGGCCCCAAATGTCAATAGTGCCAAGGCCGAGAAACCCTGGTCTGCGGTGAAATTGTTACAGGAGCTCATCGCCCTTTGGGGAAACTTATATCCAAGATGCCCAGGATAGGCAGCCTGATCTAACACTATCCACACACCAGCACATGCTGGGGCTCTCATACCCTGAAGGGCAGCCAGGCCTGGGGAGCAGATGCTGCGTGCAAGCCTGCCGGCCACTACGCACCACGGCAAGTTTTATTGAAAGCAAAGATGAACAACAACCCAGTGTGTAACAGACTAATAATAGGTAGTGGACCTGATGGTGTCTCACCCCCCACCCCCGCTGCCACCCCATCCTGCCATCCCTCTCTGTTCTTCAGTGTCACAGGGCATGGAAGAAGTATCTTTGCATCCTTAACCCCAGCCACTAGATCTCCACTCCGCTCACGCGGTACCCAGCAGGCAAACCTGATGTCTCTTGCAAACCACCAACTACCGCAAGGCAAGGGTCAGGGGGAGGGATCATTGCTTCTTGTTTTGTGTTTTCCTATGAGCTAGCTAGCCAGGTGTGGTCACAAGAGGAGACACAGGAAAGACTCAGGAAGAAGCAAGGTTTATTATGCTCACAGGTCCTAGAGTCAGGAGGCATGCACGGCACATTGCCAGGGCCACATGGGAAAGACACCAGGTAGGGGAGAGGGGACCACTCAGGCCACGGCTTTTACTGGGGTTTCCCAGGGAAAAGTAAGGCAGAACAAGGTGAACACTTCCAGACTGTCTAGTTCGAATAATTTTGGCAGACTCTAAACTGTAAGAGCGGTGGCTATTTGCCTGGTACCCGGCCCTGGATGATGGAGGCAGAGGAATACTGCCTCCTGGAACCCTGGACTGGCTAGTTTGCATATCAAAGGCATGGTCCTGGCTGGGCCCTTTGCAGTCTCTGAGAATTGGCTAGTCCTGGCACAGAAAATAGAAAATATACACAGTACATACACGTCTCCTCTCAGAAGAGCCAATTCACTTTCTGGGGCACTCAGTTTGCAGCTAGGGGGACTGTAATCCGCCCTGACCCTGGCGTGCTTCCTGCCTCTCGACTGCAGGTGTGGGCATCTGTGTTCCCAAGAGACTGCTCCCAACTGGTCCTGACTGCAGCCCCCCACTTTCTCCCAATTTATTCTTATTTATTCAGTTCACTGAAGCACTCAAAATCATCCCCCCAAAATATCAGGGATATGGGGCCTCTGAATCTCTCAAAGTGTGCGGCCAAGTACCTTTAAGGGCATGGCAGGGGGCTGAGGAGTGAAAATGCAGAATTCTGTTCTCTCTAAGTAGGGCTCTGCCACATTCTTTCCACACTGGAAACAAATCTATTTCTTATTTTGAGATGACACTGATGACGTACAGTAAAGCAGGAATTATCTTTAGGAGCAGAAAGACATACTGTGGGTCTGATAAGATAAAAGTGGCAGCAGATAAAAACATTTACAAAGGGAAATGATGGCTATCTGCCAACCAGGAGAAAGGAAACTCGCCCACTAAAGAGAAAGAAGAAATGAACAGAAGTCAAGCCAAATTCTGGGACGGGCTGCATGTTAGCGTCCTTTCCTGCAAGAAGATGCAGCAGCGGGAGAGAAAATGGAAAGGGATGTTCGGCATTGGAATTTGGGGCCCTGTGTGACCTTGGACAGTGCACTTAACCCCTCAGCAGTGGTTTCCTGCATGAGTATGAAAAGTAAGGGAAATTGCCCTGTTTATCGCTCAGAGTCATGGTGAAGTTCAAATGAGTCTGCTGCACAGGTTAAAACGCTGTGTGAGCTGGGAAGCATCCTATACTTAAGGCACAGGTTTTCAAACTGTAGTATACAAAAGTGTGGCTTTGGGGAGCTATTAAAAATACAGATTCTGGGCCCCAGCTCCAGAGTTGCCGATTCAGTACATTTGAGCTGGGGCCCAGGAATCTGAATTTTGGACAAGTACTTCAGATTATTTTGAAGCAGGAAGTCTCAATAGTCCTATGAAGTACATACTGTTATCATCCCCGTTTTACGTAAGAGGAAACCGAGGCACACTCAGGTTGGGTAAATTGTCCAAGGTCACCCAGCTAGTAAGTGGCAGAGGCAGCTTTCAAGAGATTTCAGACTTAAGAAATGAAGAGTGAGGTTGCTGGGATCTGGGCAGGGACTCCTCCCCTGCGCCTCTCCTCTGAAGCAGCGAGCAGAGGTGCAGCTCAGTTCCAGAAGCATCCAGCAAACTCAGAAGAGCTGTATCCCTGCATCCCTTGAGCTTCATGCAAAGGAATGTGCATGGGACCTGTCTAAACGGATGACACATGAGTGACAGAGACAGAGGAAGAGGGAGGAAGGGAAGAGCCACATTAAACATTACCAATTATATCAAACTTGTGCTTCTCTGTATCACTGTGAAGATTCACTGGGATAAAAAAATGCTCTAAAATATGTCAATGCCAAGATGATCAAAATGCCACTGTGTGCAGTCAATGTGCAGGGAGGAGAGGGAACTGCAATTGGGAGGTCAAGTTTTCAGAAAATATTAGGAATTGAGAAAGCAGAGTTACAAAACCCACGGTCACAGAATGTTAGAGCTGAGGTACCCCCGGAGTTATCTCCATTAACCCCTTATATTACGGATGGGAAAATCGGTCTTAGCGAGGGAAGTGCCAAGGCCGGTGAGCAGAGCCCAGGCCCAGACCTCAAAGCTCAGCCCCTAGTCTTGTGTGTATCTCCCACCACACCCTGCCCTCTTGAAGCTTTAAAGGGAAGGAAACCGCAAGGCAACGTTCCCTCCAAATGCCTTCCTTACCTCATACCGAGCCTGGTTGGAACCGTGGCTGGAGGAAGAACGCAAGAGAGGTGAGTTCTAGTCAGCAGCTGACACAGCAAAGGGGGAGAGAACCCCAAACGTTCATCAGGGTGTCCACAGATCCCAACTCTGCAGCTCGCTCACAGAATCGGAAATAGAGAGGACAAGCGACTGCGGGGAGGAGACCCCAAGGGAGGCCCCCCAGAGTGAGCTGGGAGGGGTGGGCACATTCGCCTCGGTTACCCAGGGATGCTGTACTAGACAATCAAGGCCTCTGAGACACAGGCTGCAGGAGCCGGAGTGGAGCTGGGATTGCAGGGCAGGGGACGCACTTGAGCTCAAAACCCTCACAGGACCTTGGCCGAGCACCCCAGGTCTGCCACGGTCTGGCTGCACCCTGCCCGCCCCATTTTACTTTCTACCACTGCTCCACTGACAGCGCTCACCCTCTCACTCATGTCTGACCAGGATGGGGCAGTGGAAGGTGAGGCCACAGGGCCAATTCTGAGACTGGAGGGAAGGGCGGCAGGCCATTGGAGACAGGATTGGGCAAGGGCACCCCAGGATGTGGGCACCATTCCCATCCCCTCCATCAGCACTGTCCCCTCCACACAGTCTCACACCCCAGCTGGGACGGTGACATTGACATTCGAGGGCGCAGCAGCCCAGCCCTGAGCTCTAGGCCCCCAGCCCTCCGGTGACCAAGTCAAGGCCTGCTCTGGAGCAGCCCACTGGCCTGGGTTTTGACACGAGCAGCAGGTGGGAGCAGAGGACAAGATGGAAGGATCCGAATTTTTGGTTTTCTCTTCACAAAGAGGATATAACCAGGATTACTGGCTTAAACTAGTAAGCCCTGAGAATTATCACCAAAATGTGGGATCCTGGGAGTGAAAAAATGACATTATCTGCATGGGAAGAGATACAAGAGATACGAGCTTATTTTCTACCCAGACTGGTAACATTGCAGCAACCCCGGGACTGAGGTCATCATAGCCACCCACTGGGTTTGGCTTTAACTTTGTTTAAAACCAGCCTGCAAAAAAGGTGGAAGGGAAGATGCTCAAGCTGTTACCCTTGAAAATACCCCACGGGGTAGCCTGCTGAGCACCAGGCTTATCAGATTGTCTTCATTTTCTGAACAGAACAGGGCTGTGTTGGAGACACCAAAAAGAATGATCTCCCTGGCAACCCCAGCAAGTCCCCAAAGAGCCTCTCAAAGTTCCCTTTTTTCTGTTTATCTTCGTAATGAATTCTCTGAGCCTTTGGCCTGCCAGTTCAGTTATCTTTCCACACCCCTGACAAAAGCATAGCTGTGGGGAAAGATAATATTTTCATAATCAAATGAGTATCAGTGAGATCCAGGCAGCAGCTTCTGACATTTTTTAATGACTGAGTTCTTTAGCAGCTTCTCTTAGGAGAAAGCCTTTGGGTACGATAGGAATATGAAGGAATATTCTGGATTGATTCAACTCATCATTTTTTTTTTTTTTTAGCTTTAATAGTTGGCTACAGGAACCCTTAAACTTTCCAGCTTTTTCTATGTAGGCAACATAAAGAGGAAATTTGAACAATTATTTGGAAGATTTGATCAGTTTCCAGTTCCAGGTTGAATCTTCAGGCATAAATACTTAGGGTTTTGGAAGAGCTAAGTTAGAATCTTTGCTGTGTTGCTTAACCTCTCTCTGCTGCAGTTTCCAAGCCTATAAAATAGAGATTATCATAGTACCTTCCCCATAAAGACATTATGAGAATTACGTAAAATAATTACCATCGCATATTAGCACAGAGCCAGCTCAAAAAAATGTTAGGTTCTCTTTCCCGTGGAAACCGAACGATTATCTCAAATTTCCATTTTATTTTGCCTCCGTAGACGTGGCCTCTAAATTTTCCAAACATCGCAAGAGCCACTGCAATAGTGACCAGCCTCTCTGAGTAAAATGAAGTTAACAGGACCTGGGTATTTATCACTTGGAAGGAGAAGTTGGCCAAAAGATTACTGCATTAGTTTTCTGGGGTTGCTGCAACAGATTACCACGAACTAGGGGGCTAAAGAAAAGCAGAAATTTATTCTCTCTAAGCCGTGGAGGCTAAAAGTCCAAAACGAAGGTGTCAGCAGGGTTGGTTCCTCCTGGAGGCTCTGAGGGAGAATGAATCCCATGCCTAGCCTAGCTTCTGATGATCTTGGCAATCCTTGGTCTTCCTCGTGTCTGCGTGAATCCAATCTCTGCCCCATCTTCATGTAGCCTTTCATCCTGCGCCTGTGTATCTCAAATATCCCTCTTCTTTCTCTTACAAGGAAACCAGTCGCTGGATTTAGGACCCACCCTAAATCGGGGATGATCTCATTTTGAGATCCTTAATTTAATTATATCTATTAATACGAAGACCCTATTTCCAGAAAAGATCACATTCACAGGCATCAGGGGTTAGGAGTTGGACAGATCTTTCCAGAGAACACTATTCAATCCATTAGAATTATTTTGAGTTCTTCAAATAAAATATTTTCCACTGCTTTGTTCCAGGAATGAATTGACTTCTGAACAAGTATTGTTCATTTTCCATTTATCTTTGGCACCCGGAATCATTTTAAGTCTCAATAGAAGATGGTGGTAAATTAATTCATCCTGGTAATTTTGAAAACTCGATTTCAGATTTCCCAATTCTGGTGAATGATGCTGTCACAGGCAGAATAATGAACTGCCAAAAGTGTCCTTTTCTTAATTCCTGGAACCTGTGAACACATTACCTTGCATAATAAAGGGGAACTAAGGCTGCAGAGAGAATTTAGGGTTGCTATTCAGCTGCTTTTCAGATAGGAGGATTATCCCGGATTACCCATGTGGGCCCAGTGTAATCACAAGAGTCCTTAAAAGTAAAAGAGAGAGGCAGAAGAGGAGGGCAGAGTGATGCAAGGTAAGGAGGACTTGCCCAGGCTCTGAAGATCGAGGAAGGGGCCACAAGACAAGGAATGCTGGCAATGTCTAGAAGCTGGAGAAGACGAGGAGATAGAGTTTCACGAAGAGCCTCCAGAAAGGAACACAGCCCTGCCAACATCTTGACGTTAGCCCAGTGTGACCCATGTTGGACTTCAAAGCTTCAGAACCGTACAGTAATAAATTTGTGTTAAGGCTCTACGTTCATAGTGATTTGTGATGGCAGCAATCGGAAACTAACACAGATGCACTCTGAATGAACACAGTGGCCTTTCCTACTTAAAGTCCACTAAAAGAGTGGGCATAAGGAGGCATGAGCTCACAAGAACAAGGTGCAGAGGAGAAAAGAGCAACAGGTACTTTGAGGTTAGAAAGCAAATGGACAGATGGAACGTGACGCAGCTGTCCTGAGAAAGCGGAATCCTACACTGTTATTGTGAAGACAAGATGCAGCCCAATCTGTCTGCTGAATTTACACTAAAAAAAAAAAAAAAAAAAAAAAAGCTGATGCCACCCAATCTATGTTGCAAAACCTCCAAGGGCCCAGAAATTAGTGGCACCAGGTAGATCTAGAAGTCAGAGTAAGAAAGAGGCTAGAAACAAGACTGCTTAAGGCTTTTCAAGGAGTGGTTAGAACCCCTGTCTCCCTCACCAACCAGCTAGGCAGCTGCTTCTCCCCAACCCTGGCAAGACTGCCAGTTTTGTGTCCCTCAAGGGTATAACACACAATCCCCACCCCAAGGAACACCAGGCATGGTTGAAGGAAGGGATGGAGCCGAAACATGGGGACTAGATGGACGTTTACATAGTGAATGTTGGATTCCAGTTCGCCTCCTCCCCTCAGCTCCCAGACCTGGAGTCTAGTTTATCTTCTTTATACAGAAGCACCTTATCTGGAAACTGAAATCCAACTTTTGAATGTCCCACTCTGAAACATGTGCAGACAGCCAAGAACCATCAAACATTTGGGGCAAGTCTCCAATATGAGACACGCCAAAAAAAAAAAATTTTAAACCAAGTTGGAGGAAAGAGACTATGCAGGGAGAAGAAAACTTCAACAACAAAAGATACCATGATAATCTCAGAGAGATAAGATGCTGCCTTTGTGAAAAAAGAATAAGATGCTCTACAAAAGGAATTTTAAAGAACAAAAGAAGAATTCTTAAAAACTAAAAATATGATACCCCAAATTATAAGCCCAGTAGAAAGGTTGGAAAATAAAATGGAAGAAATAATGAAGTGAAGTAAAACGACAAAGAGATGAAAAATATGGGAGAAAAATATGAAAACTAAAGAATCAGTCTAGAAGTCCAAGATGGAGAAACAGAAAAAAGAGAGAGAGGGAGAGAATTTTCAGAGAATTTCATAGAAATGAAGGACTCGAATTGAATGCACCCACCGAGTACAAGCAAAATGGGTTAAAGAAAGACCCAGGGTGAGGCATAGCATCTGAAATTCCAGGGGACACAGAGATTTTACACACTTCTGGGGGTGGGGAGAATGTTTAAATGTTTACACAAAGGATTCAAAATCAGAATGTCATCGTAGTTCTAAATGGAAACACTGACAGCTAGAAGATAACCCAGTAATGCCTTCAAAATTCTGAGGGAAGATGGTTTCCAGCCCAGAATGTTATGTCTGGGTGATTCTTAGTGTGTGCAGTGAGCTGTGGGAGGCAGAGAGCTGTCACACACGGGGAGAAGGTGATGTGGAGACGCAGCAGACGGAGATGTGAAGACGCTGGCCTTGAAGATTGCAGTGATGCAGCCGCAAGCCAAGGAATGCTGGAAGCTACCAGAGGCTGAAAGAGGTAGGAACACATTCTCCCCTGGAGCTTCCAGAGGAGGCACAGCCCTGCCGACACCTCGGTTTCAGCTGAGTGATCCTGATTTCAAACTCCTGGCCCCAGAACTGTGAGAAAATGAATGTGTTGTTTTAAGCCACACCATTTGTGGTGACTTATTACAGCAGCCACAGGAAACTAATACAGACCCCCACTCCAATTTCCCACCCCCACCAGACATCTACTGTTCTGTGGCTGATACATGACCTGCGTACAAGTACCTATACTTACAAAATACATAGTGTTGTTTTATAAAGTGCATTATGTGCTTTTATTCATATTACTCATGTTATGCTATAGATCTTACTGTATTTATTGCTTTCTGTACTCGACGCTATGTTACAGTCTTTCTGTGCTGTCACGTGCGTGCACACCTGGCCTGATGCTTCATCAAGACGCAGATGATTGCTGATGGGCTGATGCAATCTTTTCGGGACCAGACTAAAAGAACAGATATTACAGTCAGGCCAAACATACAACAAGAGGGCAAACTGTCAGCTCTGTAAGTGCATAAGTGAGTGACAAGTACGATTCTTGGGCTCTTCTGCCCATCCTTTCCTCCCAGGTCTCTCTCTGCCCTGGCCTTCCCTCTCCCCTAGAGATCCTGGGGAATCAAAAGGCCTAACGATTCCAGCTGTCTTGCTTGACAAATTGGAATGGAAGTCAGCAACTGTTTTCCCTCCAGTGTCCTCTGGGAAATCCATCCAATGCCATGTTCCCAGCCGTCCCTTGCTTTCAAAGCTGTAATGTCCAAATACCAAGTGGCACATGCCATGTATAGGACATTAGTGTCAGGAAGCAGTGCAAGGGCTGAGAGGGGCAGAGATAGCCCCTGGAGGGAAAGGAGCCAGATCTACTTAGCTAGAAGAGATGTGGATGAGATGGGCTCAGCTGGCTCTAGGCACATACAGGCAGCTGCTGTGTTTCCACTGAAGCAAGGGACAGGCACAGTGGACCTGCGCTGATAAGAAGCTCAAATATTAGAAAGGACTTTTTCGCAAGTGAGGCTAGAGACCACAATCACGTGGCCTTAAGTGTTGAATTTGTTAGTCAATTTGTGTAACAAAATATCTGAGACTCGGTAATTTATAAACAATAGAAATTTATTTCTCACAGCTGGGGAGTCTGGAAGTCCAAGATCAAAGTGCTGGTAGGTTCAACGTCTTTGAGGGCCCAATCTCTACTTCCAAGATAGAGCCTTGTCATCGTGTTCTCTGAAGAAGACAAACACTGTGTCTTCATATGGCAAAAGAGAAGAGAAAACACAAGGGTCCTAGCTAGTTCCCTCTAGCCCTTTTATCAGGTGCTAATCCCATCAATGAGGGCAGAGCCCTCCTGGTCTAATTACCTCCTAAAGGCCTCAACTCATAATAGTGTTGCATTGAGGATTACGTTTCCCAGCATGAGTTTTAAAGTGGACAGGAAAAATGGAATAGTACTCAGCAATGTAAAGGAATAATACTGACACAAGTCGCAACATAGTCGAACCTCAAAATCATCATTCTATGTAAAGAATCAAATACAAAAGGCCATATATTGTGTGATGCCACGATAAGGAATTTCTAGCAACCGCAAAACTATAGGTAGAGAAAGTAGACAGAAATTGCCCAAAGCTGGGGGGAAGGAAAGGGTGTAGCCATAAACAAGCATGGCAGGGAACTTTTGGGAGTGGTGGAAGTGGTGATGGCTGCACAGCTGTATAAATTAACTAAAAATCATCCAACTGTACGCCTACAACAGGTGAATTCCATGGTTTATAAATTACACCTTGGTAAAACCAAATGGAGTATGAATGTGGCAAAATGGAGACTTCCCATCCCACGCCCCTGAAGATCTATACAAATGTTGGTTTTTGTTGAATTCACACCCACTTGTTCAACCATCTTGGCAGAAAATCCCTAAGAGCAAGGATCCAGAAGGTGGTGGAGTTGGGAACTTTTACCAATATTGGGGTAGCCTGGGTCAAGACAACCTTGTCAAGCAGGTGGCTTCGTCTCTCTTCTGCTATCTGTCCTTTCCTCTGGGTTAGCACTTCTGACCACCACATTTCACCCTTTCTGTACCCCTTGTCTTCAAGTGGGCGAGAGTTGGACAGACATGTGTTCAAATTAGCAAGTTATTCGCATTCTGAGAGACAGTTTCTTCTTCTGGAGTACAGATAATAAAACCAACCTCATTGTGCAATGGGAGGATAAATGAGATTAAATGTCTGTGAAGCACCCACAGTACCTGGAATATAGGAGCCACTAACCAAGGTCAGCTGTCGGCCTCTCCTGCTCTCCTCCACCAACCCTGCTGCCAGGAAAGGGGGTGCTGTTAGTCCCTGACGCCTTATGGGAATGCGTTTCATTGAATTCCTTCTCTGCAACTGAAATCACTCTTTTCAGAGTAGCAGAAAGGCTTTTACCCCACTGAAGGGAAAGGTGAGTGTGGGCCATCCTCCCTCCAGCTCTTCCTCAAGCTCCTGAGACTCCTTCCCTAGTCCTCTTACTAGGTTGCCCACGACGACTTTGGAAAGAACCCAATTTTGGACAGATCAAAACTTTTACTCTCCCATCTGAAGCACTGTGCTCTCTGTCACAGGGTCCCAATGAGGGTAGTTCTATTTTCAGATTAGACCAGCAGACACACCCAGGAGGCCAAGGACACAGCCATGGTCAGGCGAATGCTATGTGCTTGTATGCTGTTATTGCTGAGAACAAGGATGTGGACAGAGCTGGGGCTCGGGCGAGGTCAGCGAGGTGCTTAGGGTGCAATATTTAAGGAGGTGCCCTCTCAGGTGTCAGCCTTGCTCTTGCCCTGTGTGACCTTGACAGTGAGACCCCAGGGCACAGGATCATGCCCGGGTAGGGCAGGCCCAGAGCATGCGTCTCCTTCAAGTTCCACCCTAGACACCGCATTTGCCTTCATTGCAGCGCTAGTGTAGAGGGCCTGGACCCAAGCCCAGAGGCCGAAGGTAGAGCAACAGCTCCACCATCAGTTAGCTGTGTGCTCCTGGGCAAGTCGAGGCCCCCAATTTCCTACCTGTCCTGGCTCTATGATTCTCGGGCTACTTTGTTCCTCTCAGCGACAGAGCAAAACGACGATGGAAATACGTATTACCCAGATCCATGAGGTCCCAGCTCACATTTCACATCTTCACAGAAGCGTTCCCTGACCATGTAGACCACCCTCTGTCATGTTCTATCAGCAACTTGCTCATTTTATTCACAGCAGTTATCACAACTCCTTTTAGTTTATTGTTTTATATCAGGCAGGATAGTCTAGATGATGGTGCAAGAATCAACAACTCTCAGATCTCAGGAGCTTAAACGAAGAAGGTTTCTAGCTTTCTCACACCACTCGTCAGTTGCGGGTCGGCTAGGAGGCTGGGCCAGGGGACCATACGGAGCACTGCCCTGGTCATTGTGCCAGAGGGAAGAGAGCTCCAGGGAGTGTCACTCGACTGCTCAGCCCCAAAGAGGTGCACGTCACTGCCATGCACGACTCACTGGCCAGGACTACTCAAGGCCCCACCTAGCCACAGGGGGCCTTGATGATGTGTCCTCCTGACACAAGTCCCCAACGCAGAAAGCCGAGGGGTTGGTGCTCAGTGTTAATGACAACCGCATTATTCATGTGGCTTTGTCTGTTTCCCTCCACCAGAATGGTCCATCAGAGCAGGATGGTCTGTCCTGTTCATCATTTTATCCCCAGTGCTATCACCTAATTGGTGCTTAATCACTGTCTGTTAGCTGAATGAATGGTTCTGGTGTTTTAGGATTGGTGACCCAGACTGTGGGTTGGATGAATGTCCACTCCTGCAAACTGCTCAGATCCTGGAGGGCTCAGGGCCCAGCTTCCCCTGTTAACTGGACTCTCCTCAAAGGGGTTGAATAATTAACTCCTGCTTTTCCTCATTTTCTCCTCGACTGCCTAACTGCAGAGGCAAATGAACAAGAACTCTGGAAGTATAAGGAGAGTGGTACACCAGTGTGTACACTGGTACACAGTGGCGATCTATAATCTGAAATCTCTTTGTAATTCGATTCTTCATCTTAAAAGCTCATGTGAATTTCATATTTGTTTTCATGTTATATTCATTGTAGTGAATAAAAAATGCACCCAAGTTTTAAAATATTTAGCTGAGTAAATTTCTTCCTGAACATGTGTAATGCTTCTTGTGGGTTTCAGGGTTCCCCTAGGAGGCTGCCTACCTCTCGCCCAGGGTGTTTCGCTCGAAGCCAGGACACATAGCTGTGAGCCTCCCGAGAGATCTGCTGGGCCTTAAGGCTTAAGCTTAGTGCATTAAGAACATCCTCCGTGTTTCTTTCCCACCCTTGATGTGTTCAGGAACTGTGGTGACTCTTTCTACAACGGGGATAAAATTCCAATTGTATGTGGGATTTGTTTTTGTCTGATGAAATTAGGAAAAGATGGTAATAGAGGCTGCATTTTCTTTCCCACAGAGTGCTGGACTAAATTCTTCTAATCCAGTGCTTCTCAAACATTTTTTCACCATGCCCCACACTAAGAAGGAATATTTTTATATTACTTCTTGTAATGGACGCTGTTGGCAGCCTCGTTCGGGCTGGTGCACCCACACCCAGCTGCTGATGATCCCAGCTGCGTCCTTCTCTGCACAATTGCCGTTGGCTGAACTGGAGCTGCCTTTCCAGAAGGTTCTGCTCCCCTCTTCCTCAGAGCAGCCACAGCCCATGACTGGTTGTAGACATGGGGGTTCATAGGATGGCCCCCTCCCTCAGGCAGCACCAACTCTGTGGGACAATGCAAGCTTCAGGGCTCCTCCAGTATCAGACTGAAAACACACCCTTGCTTAGCCTCCCCCCGCCCCATCCAGCTCCCCTCGCTCCCGTTTTTTCTGAGAGCACTCCCCAGACAGGTCATGTATGCCCAAATTTCTTGTCTTAAGCCGTGCTTTCTGGGAACCTGACTTAAGACACTACCCAACACACACACACACACACACACACACCCGGAATAAAATTTCAAGTAAACAACACACTTACTTCATGCGATGCACTCTATTATTTTCTGCACTATTCTACTGGTTTTTTTACAATTGCTTATTTATGACCCTTTATTTGATTTCATAACCCATACAGGGTCACAGCTCTGCAGTGTGAAAGACATTGCACTTTATAAGTATAATAATTAGAGATTAAAAAAAAAACCACTGCTCTAGCCCTTCCAAGTTAACCTTCCAGAGGCTGCTGTTCAGCAACCGGGAAGGTCAGGGGCGGGTAGAGTGAAGGGAATCTGTCTCAGCATTGAGCACTGAGAGGTTTGACACTCAGGACGTGTATTCTCCTAGGGCTGAGCATGCAAAGGGGCCCCAAGCATCCACTGCCTTCCAACGGCTGGGAAGGGCACCGACCTCCCTCCACTCTCTCCTTCCCCTCACAGATGCACTTTCCTCAGGGCTTCAATAAGAAATGTGGGTTCTGAAGAGATAAAGCAGTTTTTGACCTTGTATAAGTGCACAGTGATGTACATAAGAGAAGTTTATTCCAGCATTATCTGTGATGCTGATACCAAAACCGAAACATTGCAAATGGCCATCAGTAAATGAACTGTGGTACAACTAGACGAAGGAGTTCCCTGTGTCCATTAAGAATAATGAAGTAGGTTATCTAAGTACGGAAAATTTTCCATGATACACTAAGTGTAAAAATCAATTGACCCTACAGTTCTCCAGCATAATTCCATTTTTATTTTTAAAGGTTAGTATATATATAGTAAAAATATGGAAAAATATACTCAAAATTATTTGCAGTACTCATCTGCAGAGAAATGATTATGGGAGACTTTCTTTTACTTTCCAAGTCATACATTTCCATAGCGTTTGAACTTTTTATTGCAAGTGTGAATTACTTTTGAAATGAGAAAAAGCAATAATCGTTCGTTTTTAAAAGGCAAAACACAAAGAGAAGCTATTTATAAGGCGGCAGCATATGTTCCTTTGAAGGTACAATAGCAGTCCTTCGGCAGGTGAAGCGTGTTTTCCAGAGTCGGAGATGCATTTCTGAGAGTTCATGCTCTCAGGCGATATCTCTCTTCCAACGTATAGAAATATTAGAGAAAGAACAAATGGAGGAAACTGATAAACTGCAGCGAGGCTCAGAAGCTAGATAAACATCCCTGTGTACCAGAAACAACTAGAAACCCCAGCAGCAGTGGGACTGAGGCCAGGGCCTCAGGGTCGGGTTCTGGAAGCAGGTGCAGGCGCCAGCTCCTGCAGGGACAGAGGGGTGACAGGGATGGGGGATGGGGAGAGTGCAGAGGTGCAGGGGCTCTCAAACTTTCTAGAAGGCTGGAAAATGCTGTCTGGAGCATTGGTTGGTTGGTCGATTGGTTGGTTTAAATCAGGGAGTTGTTATCCTGGCTGAATCTTAAAATCACTTGGGGGCTTTTATTTTATTTTATTTTATTTTATTTTTTTGAGACAGAGTCTCGCTCTGTTGCTCAGGCTAGAGTGCCATGGTGTCAGCCTAGTTCACAGCAACCTCAAACTCCTGGGCTCAAGTGATCCTCCTGCCTCAGCCTCATGAGTAGCTGGGACTACAGGCATGTGCCACCATGCCCAACTAATTTTTTCTATATATTTTTAGTTGTCTGGCTAATTTCTTCCTATTTTTAGCTGAGATGGGGTCTCACTCTTACTCAGAGCTAGTCTCGAACTCCTGACCTCAAGCGATCCTCCTGCCTCAGCCTCCCAGAGTGGTAGGGTTACAGGCATGAGCCACCGCGCCCAGCCCCTTGGGAGCTTTTAAAAAAGTACCGTTGCCCAGAAATTCTGATTCCAACATACATCCAGGATGGAGACCACATTGGTACTTGAGGCTGAGGGGTCCAGGGAGGCAGACACAGACTCCACCCAGGTTCTCAGCCAAGCAGGCAGCCAGCCTGGAGGTGAGATTCCGGATCTCCCCTTTGCATCCCCAGTGCGGGTGTTTCTGGCCTTCAGTAAGACCTGGAGGCCCCAGGGAGGAGGAGGGTCAAGGAGGGAGCTAAATGCTTCTAGTCAGAGTGAAGTAAAGAGACAGAGATACAGACAGGGGAAAACACTCACCCATAGGTAAATGGGTGAATACATGATATCATCACATAACAGAATATTACAACAATGAAAATTTGTAACCCAGCATTAACATGGCTCCAACATGGCTATCCCTCAAAAACATAATGACGGGTCATAAGAAACAATTTGCAGCATGGTTTGTATGTTAAGATACCATTTCTTTAAATCTTAAACTATAGGAAACAAAAAGTAAATATTGTTTCGTAGCTACATATATATGTGCTAAAATGATAAAAAGAATGTCCGTGAGGCTCTAAAACACTGACTTCAGGGCAGTGGTTACCTCTAGAGAGGGAGGAAGAGGAGCGGTTGCAGAGGCGCACGGGGAGCAATGAACAGGAACAAACTGCAGGTACACTCAGCAACCGGGGCGGATCCCAGGGGCGGCACGCTGCGTGGAAGAAGCCAGTGTTAAAAGGTCACATACTTTGTTATTCCATTTATGACATATGTGAAAAGACAAAACTATGGTGATGGTGACAGATTAGTGGCTGTCTGGAGGAGGACGTGATCATAAAGGGATAGTGTGCCGGAGCTTTGGGGGGTGATGGGACTCTTCTGTATCTCGATTGTGGTGACGGTGACACCAATCTACACATGTATTAAAATTCACAGGACTGAATTTCACAATGATAGAAAGTAGAATGATGGTTTCCAGTTTAATGGGTATGGAGTTTCAGTTCGGAAAGATGAAAAAAGTTCTAAAAATGGATGGTGGTGATGGGTGTACAATAATGTGAATGTACTTAATGCCATGAACTGGACGCTTAAAAATGGTTAAGATGATAAATTTGTGTCATGTATATCTCACCACAATAAAAATATTTTAAAAATTCAGAGGGCTGTACACCAACAAAAGAGGGGGAAAGCCAATTTTATTACATGGCAATTTTTCTAAAAAAACTAAAAGAAAAATCTGAAGCAAATATTGTAAACTATTAAAATATATTAAAGCTAAATAATAGTTATATTCATGTCTGTTACTTAATTTTTTTAACTTTTCTGAATGTTTAAAATGCCCTAATAAGTTTTTCATAGTTTATGGTAGAATGAAAATTTTAAGGCTGCAGGAAGTTTTTGAGATCATTTGCTTCAAAATTCCCTACTTGGATGGAGTGAAACGGAGTCTTCAAAGCTAAGCCTCCTAACTCCCAGTCCAGTGTTATAACTGCACCGAATATTTGTAACAGAAGTTTCTAATTGGTGATAAAAATCAAGCTTCTTCAACTAAAGAAAGCTTAGGAGGTGCAGAGAACCACAAAGTGTGCTCAACTTGCCCTAGTTCGCGGGAAACTATTTCTACATAATCAGAACACCCAACTGAGTATTCTCAAGAACAGAATTCAAATTTAATCGGCAGCTCTCTTCAGAAGGATTGCTAAATAATTTTAAAAGAAAAACTCACAAGAATAATGTGTCAATTTTACTGAGATATTCTAATTGATCTCCTAAGACATTTTAATTTGTTTCGTGTCATCTTTGCATCTGCCTATCTTTGTTCTCGCCCCCACTCTCCTCCTAACTAAATATGACCTCATGCTGAATAGATCCTGTGACCTCCTCTCACCCTCCCATCTAATCTTGAGTGAGGGTTGCTCTAATTGGAGGAGACTGTCTTTAGAAAGCAGTACTGTGAAAAATTCTAAGGTGAAAAAAAAATCTTCTGCCATTGCATCTGCAGGGTTCTTGGTTGCAAGCAACAGAACCGACTGGAAAGGCCAGGAAAACCACACCTGGAGTGGGCAGGATGCCAGGATGTGAGGAAGCCCAGCCGAGGGCCCCAGTGGGAGGACTCTGAGACACTCCTTGGGTACCATTGCTGCCTGCAGCATCCTCACTTTGTTGCAGTCCTCTGAAAGAAGTTCTCAGCTGATGGAATGTCTTCTGTGGGTCATTCCAGTGAGATTGAGATTGAGGGTTCTGGGTGTGGACATCCAGAAGGCTGAGCCCAGGTCCCCTGCCCGTTCTCTCTGGCACTCTCTGCCAGGACCTTCTCTAAAGGCGGTGGCAGCCCCTCCTTCCAACACACACGCAGCGACCGACTCCCCCCGCCAAGTAGGGAGAGAATTCAGCACTGGGTAGCAAAGCAAGGGAGGACTGTCTGCCCTGATGGATTTCCACAGGCTTCCAACATCCACACGCGCCCCCTTCCCTTCCTTCAATTCCCCTCTCCTCGTGTTTCCACCTAAAGCCAGGCAACTCTCCTTCATGCAACCAAAAGTGTGCTCACCCTCCCCAAGGGGAGCACCACGCACGATTCCGGCACCTTTGAAGCTCCCGCTTCTACTCGCAGATCTCTGCAGTCACTTCTCCACCGAGCAACCAGAGTGACCATTTTAGCACCTAAGACAGATCTGGCCACTCCTCTGCCCAAAGGCACTCAGAGAAAAAGCTAAATCTTCACAACGGTCACAAAGGCCTGCGTTATTGTCCACCTGTCTGACCTCATCTCCTGTCACTCCGCCTCTCCCTCTCCCTCTGCTCAGAGACCGACCTGGAGAAGGGGCAGGAACCCAGACAGGCGGGGCAGCAGGGAATGCAGCCCAAAGGCCGAGCAAGTGGTCATGCCACAATGGGGCAGCAAAGATGACCCACTGGAGAGCTGGGCCTCTCCATGGGGTGCGGTGATCTGGTGCTACCCACTCAATCTCTGTCACCTACAACATCCGTGGAATCCCAGGTCTTCCTCCACCTGGCAGCGGCCTACTTTCCCTGTGGCATCTCCCGTGGCTCTCTGCTCCCACCTTCATGCTTCCTGTTCCACTACAGTCCACTGACCCCCAAATGCACCGTGCCTCTGAGCCTCTGCACAGGGTTTTCCCGTGGTCTAGAATGCCCTTCCTCCCCTGGTGCCTTTATCAGCCTGACAAACTCCTACACTCACTTCAAGACCCTGTTAAATACCACCTCCCATGGAAGCCTTTCCCTATGCCCCAGTGCACTGGGTTCCCACGGCACCCAGGTAATATCTCTGTTAGAGCCTCGATTGTGTTATTTTGTAACCATCTGTTTTCATGTTTGTCTTCTTCACTAGACAGTTACTTTGCAGAGGGCAAAGTCTGTGTCTCATTAATAGTAATTAACTAACTAATCAATTAACTGGATTACTCTAATTAACCTCAAGGATACGGCCTGATTATTTGCACCAGTGCAGAGACATTTGCATGTTTAATAAACGCTAAATAAATAACTTAAGTAATTAATAAAGACCAGAAGGCTGGAAAATATCTCCTGGTGCTCCTTACTGGATCCTGCTACTGTCAGGCAAGAATCTACTGAAATCTGGTCAACCTTTTCCTTAAACCTGAGAAGCCATTGGGCAGACATTCTAATACTTCATCTCCTGCATTTGAGGAAATGTTTTTAAGCCTAATGGAAATTCCTCCTACCGCATTTTACCAACTCTCTTGAGTCCTCCAATCAGTGGGAAGAGAAAAGCTCCGAACATCACTCTACAAATTTTACGCAAGAGTAGGTAGGGATGACCACCCCAGGCCACGTATGAAGCCTTCTTTATCAGTTTATTAGGGTTGCCCTAACAAAGTAGCACACACTGGGTGGCTCAAACAACAGAAATTTCTTTTTTCATGGTCTGGAAGCTGAAGGTCCCAGATCAAGGTGCCGGCAGGGTTGGCTTCCTCTGAGGCTTCTGTCCTTGGCTGGCAGGTGGCCACCCTCCTGCCACTTCTTCACAGCATCGTCCCTCTGTCCACGTGCGCCCCTGGTGTGTCCTAATCTCCTCTTCTTATAAGGACACCAGTCAGAGTGCATTAGGGCCCACTCTAATGACCTCACGTCAGCTTAGTTACCACTTTGGAGGCCCCATCTCCAAATACAGTCACATTCTGATGTGTTTGGGGTTAGGGATTCCACATATGACTTTGGGGGGGACACAATTCATTCCACGACACCTTCCAAGCCAGCATTCTGTCTCGGACAACAAAATCGAAAGGTACTGTGGAGAGCCAAGCTGCACCTCCCTAGTTCATTCTTTCTTCCATTCTCATTCCACCAACATTTAGTGAGGACTATTTATATAATTACATGGTCTACATAAAACCAACAAAGTGATCTTTCCAAAATGCATTTCTGATCATCTCTCTCTCTTCAGATAGAAACTCCTGAATGGTTCCCCATGGCCAGAAGAGAATTTCAACATCTAAGCATGTTATACAAAATATTCCAAGATCTGGAATCTGCTTACCTACCCAGCTACAATTCCCTCACATGCCTTTTGCTCCAGCTAAAATACCAGAGTATAGTGGATTCACAAATGAGTTATGCTGAGTTATTCCTAGCTGTTTGATCCTAGACAAAAATGTATTTTATTCAACAAATATTTAATTATCATCTCCTTTCTGGAGCTGTGCTGGTCCCTGGGGCAGATCACAAGATCCTATTATCAAAGTTCTCCTAATCTGGAGGGACTGTTGGACAAGTAAACAAAAATTACATTGTGATTAATGGACAGTATAGTCTAGGTATATGCCCAATGTGGCAGGAGCTCAGAGGAGGGTCTCCTTACATTTCCAGAGCATAAGTTTCTTCGGTAAAACAATACACCAACCTCCAAAATTTAAACTAAGGGGAAGGCCAATGTATAACATAACCTAGATGTTGTGTTAATATATTGCTGAAATAAATCAGAAATGTGGATCCAGTTAATAAGAATGACATAAGTGACATCTTACATAACTAATGAAATTGAAATTGGTTACACACCCACCAAAGTATGCAGAGCCCTCAGATGGAAATTAAAATACCTTCTTGCTGGCATGAGTCTAACTCTGGAGTGTTTTTAAAATGTACATGTGAAAGTCACATGGGACAACCACTGTACAAGTCACTCCACCAAGCTTGAGATAGTCCAGCTCATAAGTCACCTGAAATTTGCATCCATAGTCTGATGATATACTAAAATAGAAGAATGCAACTTCCAGTAAGGGTTAGTTTTTTATATTTGAAATCTTCTAGCATGTATTTCAAGAAGTTATGTCCAGAAAGTTGCAAAAGAAAATTGAAGAGAGAACAAGAACAGGTATCATTAAGCTGCCAGAGTTATAGGGACTGAAACCTTCCCCCTAAGACTACTTGGAAATGCTGGGTATAATCTATGCCACTTTTAATGCATAGCCAAGTTCACAGCCAAGAGAGGGAAATTCCCAAGGATGATAATGAAAATAGAACATAAAGAAAAGGAGTAAGTGATGAGCAGCTTCCATATTTGATGAGGGGACATTGATTTCAGTTCCTAGGAGCTTGGGCTTTAATGCCCATGTAGGAATAGGAAAAGAGTCCTTGAGTTCACACAAGGTGGGGAGTGGGAAGAGGGCCTCTGCATAAAGCCTCAACCTTCAAAGGATGGCACCTTTGGAGAAAGGTGGACTAACAATAGTCTACCCACTGGCTCATAGAGCAAGGGCGTGTGTCTTTACTCACATTCTGGATAAGGAAAAATATCAATCCTGATGGACAGATAAATTGAGGCATTTATTAATGTATTGCCTTTCAGCTTCAAATTCACTTTTCAGTACCTGGTCTGATAATAGATTGAGGACCTTAAGCATTTCTCCTTTATGGTAGCATCATACTATGCTTTTGCAGCAGAGGGTGCTGGAGGGATGTTGCAACAAAGGGGCTTCTCTTCCTGTTTCCTCTGTGCTGGGTTTGGCTGCTTCTTGCTCCTGCTGTGTGGTTCATTGGCAGTGTGGGTGTGGAGGGCCATCCAGTGGTGTTGTGCACAGTTCCTCACCGACCTCACCATCCTGGCCATGCCTGTGACCACCTTTCCATGGCCCACCTGACACAGATAACAAGTGCTCCAGACTTCACACCCACAATGGCGTCTTGAATCCCTCTGTGCCCGCATAACAGCCTTGGTGTGGTTGTACCCCAGAGAGCTATTTCCTGCTTGCCCAGCAGCTGTGGACCAGCTCAAGTCTGGGCAACCCAGTAAGCTCCTGTACCTTCTTGTGAGCTGTAAACACATCTTTGCCAACGAACTCTAAACCCCAGCCTCAGGGAACCCCTCCCCCTTCCAAATTTGTCCTTCCTTGGATACTCTCTTTCTCAGCCCTAGAGTCCAAATTTATCATTCTCTTTGCATCTTTTTACTCTCTTATCATAGCTTAATAATTCTTTATATTAAACTAACTTATTTAAATTACTGCATGGTTTCTGACTCCTGGTTAGACTCAGACTAATATACTAAGAAATCAAAATCCCTGGCCTATGCTTTATTAAGGGTTCTAATTTATGTTACCTAGCACAAGTAAACAAAAAACATGGTGAAAGGATATTTCCTTAACCTAGTTTGCATGGCATTTTCACAGAAAAAAACATGCTGAATGTATAGACTCACAATCCAAAATTTTAAAATTCACTAGGAAATGATCTTTCATGAGGAAGTGTTGTCAAATACAGTAATCATGGGGCTTAGAACTACAGTAACTTCTGACAATAAAACAATCCAAGAGAAAAAATTATGAGTATGCTTAAAAGAAACTTTGTAAATTAGTAGAAGGGCAAAGACTTGAAAAGAACAGGTAGACTTGAAAAATAATCAAATAAAGCTTTTACAAACAAAAAAAATCCCTCAAAGAATGGGTTAAATAGCTGATTAAACATAGCCATGGTGAAAATAGTGGATGAGAGGAACAGAATAATCTGCACAGAAATCAACACAAAGTTGAAGGGATGGCAATATCTATAAGACACATGGAGGAAAGAATGAGAAGCTTTAAATTGCAGATGGTAAGAGTTCCAGAAGGACAAAACCGAGTGAGTTAGGAAGGCAATATTTGGAAAGATAATGGGTGAGATTTTTCCAGAATTGATAGAGATTTTCTGAAAATGACTCCACAGATGGTGGAAACACAGACTCCCAAACAAGACAAAAGCCTTGAAACCTTAGTATAATACTCTAGACCAGAAAACACAAAATGAATTAAAAAAAAGAAAGAAAGAAAATGAAAAACAAAGAGAAAACCTTAAAAGCAACAAGAGACAGATTTTTCACAAATAATGGTTAAACTAAGAGCAGAAATCTCAATAACAGCTACAGAACTAAGAAAATACTAAATTGTATCTTTGTAATACATATGAAAACAACCAACCAGTGTAGAATTTTATACCCAGCTAAATTATCATTCAAGAGTGAGGGTAAAAGAAAATTTGGGATGAACAAAGCAGAGGAGATTTATTCAAAGACCCTTGCTAAAAGAATTACTGAAAGGATGTAGTTCAGAAAGCAAACTATTGAATACAGGAAGAAGGATTGGGGTACAAGTAGCAAGGATGAGCAAAAGGAAATCTATGCCCATTATCAATATACTCCTCTTGGCTCCTAATCCAGTCTTCTGTGCCCTTTTTTGGGATATGGAGTGGGACCCCAGCTGGCACAATGTCAGTCCTTGGCAGTAGAGGGCACTGGGAGGACCAGCAAGAGGAAGACTCTTCTCTTCCTGGTTCTGTTGCTTGGCTCTCTGGCTCCTCTGGCAGCCAGTGGGCAGTTTGCTTGTGAGGGATCAGTTCCCCGAGTGGTGGCATGTGAGAGACACACTGGTGGACATCCTCTAGCATGTTCTACTCGCACCCCAGCAGATGGCTTCCCAGTTCCACTGGCATCCCAGTGGGCAGGTCCATGGATGTTCCTGCACCGGCTACCTAGCAGGTGGTCTGCTAGGAGTCTTGCCAGCATCCTAGCAGGAAGTTTGCCTGTTACCAGCCCCAGTCTGTGGCACCTCTGCAAACTTCTCTACCATGCAGTAGGCCTTAACCACACCCCCTTCAGGGGAGTCAAATCTCAGCTTAGGAGAGGGCAAGGACCCTTTTCCAGATTCGTCCCTTCCTTTGGTACTCTCCCTCAGTCCTAGAGGTAGTAGCTGCTCATACATTTGCTAGTCCTATATTCTTTAATGTTACATTTACCCCTCTTAGTAGTTAATTCTCTGTTGTTATTATAGTTAAGGATTCTTCAAATTAAATCCAATAAAAAATAACATAAAAGAAAGTATTGGTTAGAATTAAAACTTTCTAAAGTTCTTATATTATTCAAAAGAGTAATGATACTGACTAATTTTAAATTTAGTAGCACTATACTATGTATTTTAAGCTGTAAAGGGTAGCCAACTTTTGCTCCAGGGCAGGATATAGTAGTTAATGGCAGCCCAATGTTCCCGCCTCAACAACCAGAAATCCCAGATAAATTACAAAATTATTATTTTTAAGATGTTAACAAGTAATGGAAACAATGACAAGATTATCTTGATTTTCAGAAGGAAAGATTTTTTTAAAAAGCCTTTTTGAAGTGAGCTGATCATTGCTGGCCACTTTCTTCCCTGGGAGCACTTGCCAATTCTGTGCATGGAGGATTGGGCTTGGCTCACGCAGAGGAAATCTACCGGATTGTGGTGGTCACATGGCACTAGATGACAAAGCCCCAAACATGTGGCTGGTTTTCGCCACGGGACATTTCCTGAGTCCTGGGAAACACACAGAAAGCTGGGGATCTAGCCAAGGGCTTCCAAAAGCAGAGTGGAGTCTCTGGTAGCCTCCTAGTCCCTGTGAGACTTTGAGAGGGGTGCCCTGCCTTGAACACACGGCCAGTATATTTGCCAGATTTTGAGGAGTGCTGAAGTCCAGGCTCCTGCAGGCTTTCAGGGCCCAGGAGACAGAAACCCACTGTACTCTCAAATCAAAAGGTTGGGAGTATGGACCAAGTCTTACCAAAACCCCAATCCAGCTCTGGCCAGCTCAAAGCATAACTGGATTCAGGTGATTAGCCCCTTGCCTTATTTGCCTAACAGGAAAGAAGAACTTCTTATGTCAAAATATAACATTCTGGGAACTTTTTTAAGTCTTAAAAAATGTCTACAGTGGTGTACAATGAAATGTCACTAGTCCAATAACAATACAGGTGAACCCATAGGTGATCCAAATATTGGTGTTAGGATATATAAGGACTTTAAAATAGGTATAATTAATAAGTTAGAGTCCCTAGATAGAGGCATGGGGCTATAAGAAGAAATGAAGAGAAACAGAAAGGGTAAATATGTGGATAAATAGAAAATTATATTGATGATATAAAACACAGTCTTGTGAGGTTTATGCATATGTAGAAGTAAAATATATGACAACAATATCACAAAGGACAAGATGCAGGTAAATGCAGTTAAATCATTGAAAGCTTCCTGCATTGCTTGGGAAGTGGTGAAACTATTAATATAAGCTAGACTGGAATAAGTCAAGGATTTCTATTGTGTTTTCTAAAAGAATAATGCAAGGATGTATAACTAAAATGTTAATATAGGAGGAAAATATAATAAAAAAATACTTGTTATTCCAAAAGAAATCAAGAAGGAATAAGGATACAAAGAACACATGGAACAAATAAAAAATAGCAAGAAGGTGAACTCAAATACATATATATATATATATGTATCAATAATTACTTTAAATGTAAATGGAATAAACGATTAAAAGACAAATACTGTCAGATTGTTTTATTTTCTGACTTGGATGGTGTTTGCATGTATGTGTTCATTCTGTGAATATTTATACAACTATTCTTTTATGATTATGTACTTTTTAGAAATACATATTTCAATAAATATGTTTACAAAAATATGCATACTTATTCACAATTTTGGGGTCAACAAACTAGAAATGTTTAGAAATAAATCATAATGAAACACTATATATCAAAACCTTGGGAATATAGATAAACCAGTACCTAACAGAGAACAAATCCATGACTTTAAATAACTACGTTGATTTAAAAAAATCAATGAGATAAGAAATTAGACAAAGAAAAGCAATAAATTCAAAAATGTAGAAGGAAGAAAATCATAAGGTTCAGGAAAATCATGCCTGAAAAATCGCGAATATTAATGGCTTTTCTGGTGTGAATTTTTCCTTGCCTTCCTGGATAGCCCATCTGTGCAAGTAGGACACCAGAGCATTGAATCTGCTTTTACCCTGAGGGCTTGTGTTGGTCTAGGCAAACTTGGACTTCAGTATTAGTATGAAGAAATAATGGCCCAGAGCTCACCCTAAAGACTAGGTATTTAATAATTTAATAGGAAACCCTCTTCTGCAGCAAGCAGGTCCCTGAAGACCACACCTTCAGGGGCAGGTGGATCAGAAGTAGATCGGCCCCTAACCCAACCCCAAGGCACTGCAGTAAGGGTTGCCCTGGTGCTGCATACAGCTGGTGTTCAACTTGCCTCTCTACACCCTCCTGCTCCTCAAATTCTAGGCTGATAGTTCTTCATGACATTGTCAGTTCTGTAACACTTCTACTAAATATTAAGATATAATTTAGAAAAAGTATATATATATACACACACATATATAGTTTATGTGATAATTAGGTATATTTTATTAGGAGGGTGGGCTTGATTTACCTCGCCCAACATTGTCAGAAACCAAACTTACACATGTAGTCAAAGTATAAAAATCTATCTGGGAATTATACACACCAACTTCAGGTTAATGGTTACCTCTGGGGTGGAAGAGAGGAAAGAGACATGAAGATGGATATTCACCTTTATTTGGAATGTTTCATATCTTTAAAAGATCTGAAACAAATTTTCAAAATGTTAACATTTACTAAATCCTAGTAGTAAGTGACAGCAGACATCCGTGGGTTATTTTCCCAGTATTCATTCTTTCTTTTTTCGTTAACAAAACCCCAATTTTGATGAGATTGATAATATCATTTTTCCAACGTCTCTTGTTGCCTGGAAGGGCCATAACACATAGTTCTGGTCAGAGAGAGGTAGGCAACATTCCTGGGACCTGCTTTCTGATGTAATGAAACAACAGCATCAAAGTTTTGTGAATGGAGGAGGCCCCCTTCCTGTCTTTTTCCTGCCTGACAGTGGCACGACCTTCTTCAGGTCATGAGGATGGAAGCTGCCTAAGGAGATGCTGAAGGCGGAGAAGCAGCAAGAAGAAACAGCCTGGTCCAGGGGGCATCTCTAAGATGTCATATCTTCTGTGCACTGCCCACCTCCAAACTTCTTGTGATGGCAAAAAGGTTACCTTTTTTAAGCCACTATTTTTTATTTTTCTCTTACAGCTCCTGAACCCAGTTCTATGTAATGCATTGGTGTATGGGTTTTATGATATTATTTTATTTATGTTGAAATGTCTCATAATTAAAAGTATTTTAAAATTTAAAGAGGTAACAGAAAATGTAAGAAAGTAGAAACCAGTCAGTCAAATGAGTGCAGCCTCTCTGCTCTGGTTAGGCTGGCTGAGGGGAAGCAGCAGCTCTCTTGGTTGCTGTTCCTTCTGTTTCTGTTAAGTTTCTTGTGCAGAACCTGCTTCCTGTTCCAATTTTGAAAACAAAGTCAAAGTGGAATAGTGCTCGGTTCTGCTGTATCAGATCATTTCTTTTATGGTTCTGAACATGAACATGGGTGAAGATAGTCTTCTCATCTGCTTCATAATACAATTCCAGTTTGTACAGCTAAGCAGGTTTGGCCAATGCTGCTGACATCACTTACAAGATCGTTGTTTGGTGGCTTGTGGACCTCAATCATATTGTGTCATAAGGTGAATCAAATTAGTGTAGTTTGTTAGCAAAGTACAGAAATAACTAGGTAGGTTAGGCAGAAAGAGAAGGTATGGGAATTATATATATCATGGAGTACTACTTGGCCATAAAAAAGAATGAAATAATGTCATTTGCAGCAACCTGGATGGAACTGGAGACCATTATCCTAAGTGAAGTATCTCAAGAATGGAAAACCAAACACCCCATGTTCTCACTAATAAGTGAGAGCTGAACAATGGGCATGCGTGAGCACAAGGAGACATAAAGGTCATTGGAAACCAAGAAGGGGGCTGGGGGAAGGGAAATGTGGGATAAAAACTTACCTGTTGGGTACAAAGAACATTATTCTGGTGACCGGCACACCCAAAGCCCTGAATTAAGCATCAAGGTATCCATACATCAAAAACATTTGTACCCCCTTAATATTTGGAAATAAAATAGAAAATGTATGGCAGCGGTCCCCAACCTTTTTGGCACCAGGGACCTGTTTCATGGGAGAGAATTTTTCCAAGGGGGTGCGGGGGGGTGGTGGCAGAGCTCAGGTGGTGATTCGCAGCCCAGTTCCTAACAGGCCACAGACAGGTACCGGGCCACTAGCCGGGGGTTGGAGACCGCGCATATGTGGGAAGGAAGCTCACATGTCTAAAGAGAAGACTGAAGAAACTAAGTGGAGAAGAGATAGAAATAGACATCTTCAAAGATTTTGGTGGTAGGAATAACTCGAAGTCTTTGGCAGAGCGTGGATTGACTAGAAGACGTTAAACATTTATCTCATCCTTGTGACCCTGCAGTCCAAATTCAAAGTCCCAAATGCACGTGTATGTGTGCATGCATGTGTGTGTGTTTGTGTGTGTGTGTCAGAGAGAGGAAGAGAAAGAGAGAGAGACTTAGTAGTTAAGCACAGGCCTCAGTCGTTCTCTTCTGTTACCAGGTTTGTGCTTGAAGAATATGACAAAACAGAGCCTTCAGATTCTCAAGCAGAAGAGCCTGCACTGATTTGTCATCTCTCTATACCTTTCAGAGAGCTGTTGTTGCTCTGAAAGTAATTTTGGCCACCATAAGGCAGGAGCTTCAATGCTGGGGGCTGAAACAATGACAGCTATCTACTGCCAAGGTACATGACAGAAAGAAACAAGTTTTCACAATTGCAAAGATGTGGAAATGACCCAAGTGTCCATCAATACATGAGTGGATTAATAAAATGTGGTCTATGTATACCATGGAGTTCTACTCAGCCACAAAAAACAATGTTGATCTAGTACCTCTTGTTACCCTGGATAGAACTGGAGCCCATTCTACTAAGGGAAGTATCACAAGAATGGAAAAACAAGCACCACATGTACTCACCATCAAATTGGTATTAACTGACTTAACTGACCAACACTTAAGTGCACATAGAGTAGTAACATTCATCGGATGTTGGGCAGGTGGCGAGGGGAGGAGGGGATGGGTATATTCACACCTAATGAGTGCGGTGTGCACCGTCTGGGGGATGGACACACTTGAAGCTCTGACTCAGGTGGGGCAAAGGCAATATACGTAACCTGAACATTTATACCCCTGTAATATGCTGAAATAAAAAAATTAAAAATTAAAAAAAAAGAAACCAGAAAAAAAGAAACAAGTTTATTTATTCTAGAGATTCCTTTAAACACTATGTTTCTACAGAATTGAATTATACAAATATTTCTAGTAGAGACTGCTATTTTTGCTGACATATTTGAAAGAGTATATTTCTAAATGCCCTGTCAAATGAATGTGCAGGTATTATTTTCAACTGAAAAGTATACTGTTCAAAACACGGACTTGTCAGACAGTAAAAACAGAACAACTTAAAGACATTCCAAAGTAGTTAAAGTACTACCTCATGACATCACTTTTCAAACAAGTGAAATATTTTTTAAAAATAAATATGCAGACAATGACCTCCTACATACAACAAGTTAGACTTAACTTTTGGGGGAAAAAAAGGCTTTGGAAATTACTTTCTAAAAGTGTTAAATTTTTTTTCATTATTTTGAAATTCATTAACTGATAAATTTTTTTCTTACAGCTTAGGTTGACATTTCGTTTGTTTTTAATCTGTCTCATTTGTGCACTACTGAAACCTTTGAAGAAGAAACCAGAGCATACTTAAATCTTAGGTTTGAAAAAATCATTCTGGTTTGTGATTCAGATTAACGAGTGACCGCACACACTTTTATGTCCTCTCCCTCCAGAGGCTACATAAAGATGAAACTAGAGGAACGAAAAAGGACAAAGTCAACAACAGTGAAGAGAATCCGAAGGGACCATCACTGGTGAGAGATTTCCACACATTAAAGCAAGATGAGAAGTCGATAGAGACTTTCACTTCTAGGAGCAGGGTGGATGGAATATTCTGCAGGGTCCTCCTGCCAAAACCCAAATCCTACACAAATCACAACAATCATGACTTTAAATGCCTTGCAAGAAAGTGAGGGAAGTCTCTAAAAGTCGAAAGGTAGAAAAAAAGGAATAAAGGAGGAGAGGAAGGAAGAGAGGGAGGGGAAGGAGCAGACAAAGAAAAAAGGCGCCCGCGGTGACCACTATAAAGTGATTGCATCCTTCATGCGGTATGTGTGTTTCTGAAACCACCAATTTTGCAAAATCAAAAGAACAGGACATACAGGAAAGCCAGGACTGGGGAAAACACTCTAAACCTGTATAGTCTCATAAAAAATTTACTGAACCGTAATAATCAATGTAAATAAACACATGCATAAATACTACTGCCATTTTTGTTTTCTTAAAAATAAATGCTATTGTAATCATTAGGCAAAACATTTACGTTCGCTTGTTGTGGTCAAAGGCTGTAGCTTCTGAGTCATGGAGAAGAGGTAGCAGTCAGGACAACATCATTCTTAGGCTGAGATCTGGTGACCTCGGAGGTGGAGAGTTGTGGCTCATTGTCTATTTTTCTTTGCTCTGGCTTAAAATAAAATCCTACCTTTGTTGTCTCCCAGTTTCCTCCTTTCATAAAGAAGCTATACCTGCAGCTCCAAATGTGTCCAGAAACAGTATGCCATCCTGCAGCTCTGGGCACTGGAGTCCTCAGCTCCAATCCCTTGCAAATGCTTTCCAATCCCAATTAGCACAGCTAATAACTAGGATGTGATCATCTTTTTGTTCTTTTCTTTTCAGCGTTGTCTCTGGTGGAATGCAACGTGGACTCCTTTGTTTCTTGGCTATCACGTGTTCACTTGTTTCTTTTAAAATTATAATTCCAAGCTTCTCCTCGATACTTTAAAGCTTTCCTTTGTTTGTTCGCTACTTGGATTCATATAACCAGAATGTTTACTTGTGTTTGGAATGATGTTTTAAATATTTATATTTAAAAAAATACACAAGCTTAGGAGAAGAGTGCAAGCACTCTTGGTAGAGTTGGGTAGGTTATATGGGTAAACTGGGGAAAGAGGGAAAAGTTGAGGGGGTATGTGTGTATGTGTCTGTTGTGTGGCCTTCCCTGAGACACTATGTTCAGCAAGGTGGCTTTTTTAAAAACTTAGTGTTTAACCCAAGCACAAAACATGGTTAAAAAGTGAAAATTGTGGATATACTAATACAATTTCTAGATTGGCTGGTTAGCTCAGTTGGTTAGAGCATGGTGCTAAAAATATAATTGCTAGTTTGGGTAATTTTGTCCCTTGTATACATAAATTTGCCCATTACAAACAACACAGAAGAGATTGTAATGATACAAAGGCAAGACTGCTGCATAGGCAAATGTTGATAACAGCTGTACAATCTAGAGACATCGGCCCATGGCAAAGGAAGAGAGCTAAATCTAAGAGTCATCCATTAAGCTAGGACTCTCAAAGGAGGCTGAAGTATTCTTGGTAGCACTTTTAGTTTCTGGAGGAAACAAATGCAAAGTTCCTCTGGATAAAAGTAACCAAATCTGGCTCTCAGGATTCCCACAAGTCGATCTCCTTCAGCAACATAGAAACATATATTTTAAACAAAATATTAACAAATCAAATACAGTGATTTAAGAAAAAGGATCACACATCATGACCAAGTGGGGATTATTCTAGCAATTCAAAGGTGGTTTAATATTTGCAAGTCAACTCAAGTAATTCACCACACTGACACCAAAAAAGAGGGGTAGAATGTATGATCATCTCAATAGATACAGAAAAAGCATTTGACAATAACTTAGCAAACTGTAAATACAGGTAAACTACTTTAATCTGATAAAAAGTATTGACACAAAAATCCATAGACGATACTTTGCTTCATGGTGAAATAGTGAAAACATTTCCCTTGAGATGGGAAATGAGACAAAGATGCCTTCTACCTTCACTTTCTTTCATTATTGTGCTTGTTCCAGCCAATGCAATAGGCAAGAAAAGAAATCACCAGGATTGGGAAGAAAGAATAATATTGTCTTATACACAGATGGTATTGTTATGTACATAAAAATCTAAAAATATTCGAAGATAAATTTCAGAATTATTAAGTAAATTTAGTGAAGTCATTGGATTCTAGGTTGCATATATAAAATGCTGCTTATTTTATATGTCGGCACAAATAGAATATGAAAAATTTTAAATTACCCCATTATAGTAGCATAAAAAATCAAATTATCACGTGAATGCAAATTAAAAACACAATATTACACCACTATATACCCACCAGAATAGCTATAATAAAAATCAGATGATTTTAAATGATGTCAAAGATATGGGGCAAGCATGACTCCCACACTGCTGTAGGAATGCAAATTAGTACAACTACTTTGGAAAACTGTTTAACACTACCTAGTAAAGCTGAACATATGCCTACCCTGTGACCTAGTACTTCCCCTTTCAGGTACATATCCAACAGAAACATGTACACAAGTTCACCAAAAATATGTATCATAATGCTTATTTCAGTACTATTTCTAAGGCACAAATATTGGAAAGACCTTGGGTGTCCATCAACATTAGACTGGATAATTAAAGTGTGGTATTTTCATACAATGAACTACTATACAACAACGAGGAGGAATGAAATATTAGTACATCAACAATAGGGATTAATCTCACAGACATCGTGTTGAACAAAAGAAGCCAGGTACAAAAGAGGACATACTGTATAGTTGTGTCTATATAAAATTCAAAAGCAGGCTAAACTTATCCATAGTGTTAGAAGTCAGGATAATGGTTACATTTGGTAGAAAGCAGTTAAGTGGGAGGGAACACAGGGGACTTCTAGGTGGGAACAAAGTTCTATTTCTAGATCTAAATGCTGATTACAAAGGTGTGCTCATGTGATGGGAACTTATCAAAAGTTTCCTTAAACAGGGAAGACAATGCAGAACCTAAACCAGGAGGTAAAGGGGGAGGATACAAGTAGAAGGAAGGGAGGGAGCTTCTTGGAAAGTGGGGAGTCAATAGATACTACTCTTGGAACAAGAAATGTAGGCCTGCCTTATTTTCCCCCTTTTGTGGAAGGGAGGCCTGAGTATTTTGAGATTGCAAAAGTGATGAGCAGAGAAACCAAGACTAGTAAGAAAAATCACAGAATGAGGTCGTGTGACAGAAGAGGGCAAGGCAATGAACTAAATCTTCGTCTGTCATAGCAGAAAATTAATGGCCAATGCCTAGACTAGATAAAGAAACTTACTATCTTGAAATAACAACTATCTGTTATTTATCATTCTATGGGTTGGCTGGGTAATTTCTCCTCAGTTTTTGATTTTGCTTGGGCTCAGCCACGGGCTTCATTCAGCTGGAGAGATGGCTGGTCTGGACAGTCCAAGGGGGCCTCGCTGGCACACCTGCCCATTGGTGCTGGCTGACAGCTGGGACACTTCACCTCTCCCCCACATGGCCTCTTATTCTTCTGTAGGCTATACCAGCTTCCTTAAATGACAGTCTCAGGACAGCATTCTAAAAGGTCAAAAGCAGAACTTGAGAGGCCCCTTAAGACCTAGCCTCCAATTTTGCAAAATGTCACTTCACCCTTATGCTGCTGAATAAGGAAGGTCGCAAGTCAAAAGCAGAAGCTGCAAGGCCTCCTAAGGCCTAGCCTCAATTTTGTAAAATGTCACTGCTACCTCATGCTACTGAACAAGGAAGGTCACAAGGTCAGCCCAGATTCAAGGGGCGGGAAAATAGATTCTGCCTCTTGCAGGGAGCAGCAAAGTCGTGTTGCGAAGAGGTGAACATAACAGGTTAGGAGCAATGTGTGGCCACATTTGCAATCTACTACAGTCTGCTCATAATTATTTACATTTCTCTCAAAGAAACAAAATCAGGAAGTTAAAATTGGTTGTCTCTGGGAAGTAGAACAGGGCATATATTAGTCAGGATTGTCCAGAGAAACAGAACCAATAGCATATATGTATTATGTGTTATATGTATTATATATTTATACATAAATCTCTGTGTATATATATATGAAGAGACATATTATAAGGAGTTGACTCACCAAATTATGGAGGCTGACAAGCTCAACAATCTGCCGTTTGCAAGCTTGCGACTCAGGAAAGCTGCCGGTGTTGTTCCAGTCTGAATCTGAAAGCCTGAGAACCAGAACCAATGGTGCAAGTTCTAGTCCAAGTCTGAAGGTCTGACACCCAGCAGTGCAGGTGTCTGAGGTCAGGAGAAGACTGATGTCCCAGCTCAAGCAGAGAGGGGTTCTCCCTTCCTCTGCCTCTTTGCTCTATGTAGGCCCTCAGCAGATGGGCCGCTGCCCACCACACTCTGGAGGGCCATCTGCTTTGCAAGTCAATTGCTAATCTCACCCAGAAACACCCTCGGAGACCCAGAAATGATGTCTAACCAAAAATCTGGGCATCCCTGGGACCCATCCACTTGACACATAATATTAACCATCACAGCAGGTATGGAAGAGTGGGGATGGGTTGTTGTTTTTTTTTTTTAATTCTAAACCCTTCCATATTACTTTTTTAAAACACATGCATGTTTTATAAAAATTACCATTTCTGATGTCACATAGGAGTCTTGCATATAAATCCCTTGCTCTGGACAGAATAACTGGGAAAGCAGTTTCCCCTACCCTTGCTTAATACATGCCAAACAATATTTACTGAATGCGGACTTTAAGAAGTATAAGAGCATTAAACTACTCGGAACCCACATCCTTCGGTCAAGTCCTGCCTACTCCAGAAGACTATGGCTTCAATTAAAAAATGTGATCATATAGGTGAAAAATGCTTCTTAAACTATAAATGTTTCATCACTCCGCGTTATCCATCACTACTGTGTTGCGCCCAGCACTGTATTAAACCACGTGGAGGTCACGAAAGAACCAGAAAATAGGTTCCTGCCAGCAAGGAATTACCAGTCTAGGTGTGGAGACAGGATGACGCCCGCAAACCAATTACAGCACATTACTCCAGTCTGTAAGGGCCGAGGCAGGCAGGGACAATCGCTCTTCATCGCAGACCCATCAGGGCCCCACACGTAATAAGACCTTGATAAATACGTGTTAATGGGTGGATGGATCAATTACCTGGCAGCCCATAATTCAGAACCCAGACACGGTACCGACTTCGAGTGCTGGAAGCCTCGGAGAGCTGGGAGGAAAAGCTGGTTGTACAGCGAGGCTCAGGCACCGAGGCTGGGCTGTATTTCCAATCAGGATCTGAGGAAGTCACAGTGTCACAGAGGGGAAGATGAATATTCCAGCCCAGGGGAGCCCAGACAAGGAAGACACGTGGAAGTGAGGAGTTCGCAGCAGCTTGGGTGGAGGAGGAGAGTGGGAGGAGGGCTGCGGTGCCCCCAGAGTGCTGCCCACACCCTGTGGCAGCCGGGCAGGTGGTGGGGGTGCGGTGGGGAGGGACGGGAGGGAACAAACCCCACCCAGTAGGCTGCAGGGAGCCTGGCACAAGCGCTGTCACCCTGCCAGGTGGAGGAACCTGGCCTTTTCCTAGAACTTTTATTCAGCACCTGGCTTATACCAGGATCAGCTGGGGAAGGAAAGGTGAGTTGGGCATTTCCCGCTCTCCAGGACATTAGAGCCTTTTACAGCGCGACAGACAACCAGTGACACAGATAACTGAGGGCCTTGCAGCATCCCAGAAGCGTGACAAGCCAGGGCTGTGCGCCCAGGCACACTTAAGGCCCCATCCCAGTTCCAGCATGCGTAGGTCTAGCTGCTTAAGCAAGTTTACCTTGCCGAGCCTCAGTTTTGTCACGTGAGACCAGTCCCTGCCTCACAGGCTGCGAGGATGAAATGAAGTCACGCGGGTGAAGCGTTCAGAGGGTGCACACCTCCTCCCCAGGACGCCATGAGCCTTAGCGTTGTTAGAGGGACGCAGAGCAGAGACTGGGGGAGACTGGGTGGAGGTGCTGGCCTTGGAGGCAGACCTGGAAGCAAACAGCATTTGGATGTGCAGACATGGGCAGGCCGGGGCATCCCTGCTAGCAGCCGCCAGCGAAGCCCCAGTGCAGGAAAACAGTGTGTGCAGGCAGCCACGGGTTTTCCAGTTGATTCCAGGAGGGCACCTGGGAGCTACGTCTCAAAGGGAGAGGGGGTATCCTGGGGTATCCACAGCAAGAAATACAGACCTTGTTCTGGAGCCAGTGGGGAGCCGTGAAGGGTTTGAGCAGGGAAGGGGCCCAGTCAAGGCAGGGCCCACGGAGCTCTCTGGCAGGTCTGGGGCAGAGGTTGGTGGGGACGGACTCCACGTGGGCGGCCTGTGTAGGCCCCGGCCCAGCTCCCAGAAAGGGTGGGAAGGTGGGAGCCATTGCACTAAATCCATGCTGTCACATGCTGGGGAAGACCTAGGGTTGAGATATAATTCTTGGGACTTTATCTCTCTCACAACCGACTTCAAAAGGGGAGAAGGTGGAGTGACAAGAGAGGAGATAAAGGGATATGTTAATGATCAGAGAGGCAATATCATTCAGGGAAACATTGATACGTCTCGTCTAACCATTCACCAAGAAATGCATCAACCAGGGAGTCACATGAGAGAAGCACAACTCTGCAGCCCTGACAAATGAGCTGGAGTCCACACGTGGTCTGGGCTTGGGCAAAAGGAAAAGTGGATTGCTCTCTAAGTCTCCTTCAAGCCTCTTTAGGGCCCCATTGCCATGTTAGCGCCACCCCTTCCATCAAGTGACTGGGCCCCATGGCCACACCCAAACACACCATGTCTCCACATGCAGGTGCGGTGCAGACGTTTGAATCCCTGCAAAGCTACTCCCCAGCTGTGGGGCTTTGGTCAGGTGACTTAACTTAAGTCACTTCAGACCTCTGCAGTAAATGGAGACAAAGGTGAGTCCTTCGGCAGTGCACTTACTTGCTGTCTGGGAGCCGTAATCTCTTCCTCCAGCACAGAGTGAAAGCTGGTGAAACCCAGCAGGGCACTGGATGGAGAGTACCCGCACGTCCCTGACCTCGAGGCCTACTGGTGTATGTTCAGAGCTCGTGTATTTATTTCCCTTTCAGGTTGGTTCTAAATACACAAATGCTATTTACTCATAATACAAAGATACGTAACAATCTACGAGGACATCTAAACTTATAGCAAACTTAGAGTCAAGTACTGGGGTACATGTTACAGAGGCTTGCAGGTGTTTTCAGACCAAACAGTTTCTTTCCTGAAGAAATTATGTGCAGGATTGACACCGGCAAAGCAA
Source organism: Indri indri (assembly GCA_004363605.1). Lineage (NCBI taxonomy): Eukaryota > Metazoa > Chordata > Mammalia > Primates > Indriidae > Indri > Indri indri. Next base: position 205,202 of record RJWJ010000339.1, on the reverse strand, counting down.
TTCCAAAATGAAATCTGATGCAGTACCTCCTTCTGCTGGTTTTAACATAAAACAGATTCATAAAATTGTATTTCCTTTTTGAATCTGGCAATGATCTAATAGGAGTGTTATTATTGCCATTTGATATGTTTCCACTGAAATTTTAGCCACTTACATTGTATATGTGCAAGTATAAAAATAGACCATCTCGTGCCTTCTCTTTGGGAATACAAGGTTCATGACAACCTTTCTTCTCACGAAATCTAATTCTGATTAGGATTTGGGGCTATAGTTTAAGTTTCTATCTTCCTATCAAAGAGGCCTGCCTCATGTGTAAGTAATGGATGCAAATGTCGTAAGGCTATGGAAGTCACGTCTGTTCCACGAGAAACACTAGAGAAACTTCAAGTGTGTTAGAGGCACCATTTAAATAGAACTTCTTATCTGTTTGTTGTAGGCAAAGGGCTTTGCCTACAACATTTCTTAGCCCTGGGAAAGTTCCTCATAGCATCTGAAACTAATAAAACCATATTTTAAAACATCGCTGCATAATTCAGGCTGGATTTCCTCTACCCAGTCTGAACATACACGGTTTTGTATGGTGGCATTAAGAATGACATTAAGAGCAGCCTTGCAGGTATTCTCAAAACATTTAGGTCTCCCCCTTATCATAATTTCCCCTTGAGGTAGGATAAAATGAGAAAAAATAGTGAATTCTCCTTTGCCCAAAACTAAAGACTCATAAACTCAAGCAGAAAAGGATTGTATAGGAAGCATATTGGAAAGCTTGAAGAATCGACAGGAATGCCTCTAAAAAAACCAAGCATTTTTTCCATGGAAAAAATGGAAAACTAACATAAAACTAAAAGAGAATTTGATGTGAGGAGATAGAGATAATTCAGGAAAAAGAAAGTGTCTTCTATTACAAGCAAGCAAGAAAGCTAGTAACAAAAGACAAGACCTAATATCTACAAAGAAATACAAAAATCTATAATATATATATATTTAAAAGTTATAGTATCCTTTAGCATCAGTCAAAAAAAACTAAGAAGTTTTGAAATTTTAAAAATGTAAATTAAAAGGTTAACAGTAGGGATAGGGCTGAAGTTAAAATATGAGTTTTTTTTATAAGCCAAAACACAAATAGATAAGAAATATGACAGAAAAGACAAGACACCTAAATAGAGCATCTCTCAATATAGGAAGCCTATTAACCACTGAATAGATGTACAGAAAGTGAAGGAAATGGAGAGAAGGGACTTATTAAAAATAATCGAATACATTTACCCAAAATGAAAATTGAATGTCATCAGAGAATGACTTTTTCCTGATCAAAAATTTCTGAAAGATCCACAACTAGACACATGATATCAAGAATAAGGAAATACAAAAAAGCTTCCATAGTGCTGGGTGAGGGGCAGAGTAACTACCTACAAAAGACAAGAGGGTTTCATAGTTTGTGAGACTCTGTGCGCTTACATTTAATAAATTTGTATGCCTTTTCTCCCATTAAAAAAAAAGACAAGAAACGTGCTGACATCAGACTTCTCATAAACAGTACTGGATGTCAGTAGAAACTAGTGGGAAAATGATTTTCGAAGATAGAATTGTATGCCCAGGCAAGCTATTAATCAAATGTGATTGACCTAAATAAAGATATTTTTGGACAAACAAGCCTTCAAAAAACTACTTCTGACTTTCTTAACAAGTTCCTTAGGGATATATACTCCATAAAAAATGAATGAGACCAACCCAGAAAGAGAAAAACATGAGATCCAGGAAACAGTGGATCCAACCTAAGGAATGTGTATAGAAAAATCCCAGAAGGGCAGCTATGCAGAAGACAGCAACAGGTCCAAACTCAGGAAGGAGAACTTAAGACCAGGAGAAAGACAGCGACTCTGTAATCATTGATATATTTGAAAGGGTTGGTAAACTTGAGGCTGTGATAAAGGCACATTCTCCTTTTTGCTGAAAGAAAGAAGGGAGGGAAGGAGGGAGGAAGAAAGAAAGATAAAAGATGGGACATATCAGGAAGATGAAACCCTAGACAAGAAAGTCGTAATCCAAATACAAAGCAAAGTAAAATGTGACATGATTTCAAGCACCTGATAGATTGAAAGAAAAGAAAAACCATTTGACCCTGATGTGGTTATGCCTCTTCTCTGCCGAGTAGCCCATAATAGTCCTGACATTGGGCTCTTAAAGAGGGACGTGGAATCCTAGCATATCGTTCCTCTCTGCAGTGGGCATAATTGATTGATCATAAGCAAATGCCTTTTTGTGGGTCATAACTTTTTAAATCAACCATAGGGAAGCCCTTATTGAAACAGTAGAACGAAATGCAGATCTCATGAATGTTGCCAGCACACAAGCAAAGGTGTAGCTGAAAAGGGGGCCCTCGATTAACTCAATGGGTCAGCTTACAATCCCCATAAAAATGAAATTGCTGAGGAGGAATCCAGAGCGATCACATCCATATGGAATGCCAAAATTCTACATCTGGTGAATTTGTAAAATTTTTTATTCATCAAATTGCATATTTGAGGAGACTTGGGCTACTGGTTACAGAAGGTGAGGGATCAAAGAGTGATGACCTTATCTTTCAGAGAGGGGAGGAAAACATTGACTGAAGCTAAAAGGGCAAGAATCGGAGGTTTAAGCACATTATTTCAAGATAAAAGTATCAGCAAAAAAGAATATTTTTTAAAAATAATTTAACTACAAAACATTAGGAAGAGAAGAGGTAGGAGAATGCTGGGCCGTGTAACCTAAATCCTCATCTATTATAGCAAGGAGTCAATAGAATGTTCTAAAGCTGATGAAATTAGGAAACAGGAGAGTTTATTATTTTGAATTATGAAATAAACCATGGAAGAATGAAAAATAGAAGCCTCTTAATCAAGCTTTCCTTAGGAGAATGGCACTAGGGCTCGGGAGAGCTAGGACAGGGAGTAATGTGTTCATTATAAGCTTGCTTATGCTGCTTGACTTTTTACCAAGCGCATCACCTGTGTCAATAATGGTGTTAGGGGTGTGTGTGTGTTTTCCCTACAGAAAGAACCATATCTCATCCGTCATTGTTTCCCTAGGTCTATCCTAATAATGACAATAAAATAATAGTAAAATTGTCTGTTTATTAAGCCCCTACCATGCCCCAGACACTGCCACGTGCTTCATGCACGTTACTGTTACTCTTTCCACATCTCTGCAAGGTCAATATTTTCTCCATTTTTCTGAAGAGAAAATGAATATAAAGGGGTTTCAAAACAGAAGTCGTCCCAGAACAGACGGCTGGTTAATGGCAGAATTTGAACCTAGGTTTCACTGTCTCTAAGACCTTGGCCTTTATTTTTTTTTTTTTTAACTAATCTAACATTTCAATAAATGATTGTGAATAAATGAATGAATACAAAATTTAAAGTGAATGGCAGTTGTGTTGTTCCATGCCTCAGAAGATACCATACTATCTTGCCATCTAGATGCAAAATGCTTTAGGCCCTTAAACTTACTGAAATAACTGGAAGAGGATATTGTGAAGTCATAAATAAGGCTGGGTGGGAGGCAGAGGGAAAATTTAGATGCTCAAAAGTAAGTGGGGAGATTTTGTCCAGTAATAGGACAAATTGAAATAATCCATGCTGAAGGAACACTAGGTAGTAAATATATATTGAATCAACCTCAACATTTTCAGCTTTCTAGTTGAAAATACTATTTCATGCAGATTTAAATGGCACACGCATTAGGGCTTAATGCAAAATTAGTTTGCCTAAGTGGCTGTGTCTTTGAGCCCAAAGAAGGTCACACAAATGCAAGAGTGTGCCCTGCCTCAGCAACAGGGCATGGGTGCCAGGCCTTTCTGATCATTTACCCTACCAATAAAAATGGGGGCGTACACATCCCACTCATATATGTATTTATAAATTAGATTCTGATCTACTTGATTAAGATACGCATTTCAGCACATACACAAAAATAGAAAATTTGAAAGGATGGAATAAATTCAGCATAAAACAGAAGTTCTACTTTTTCTTTTTACCCTCTCATAGGTAGTCTTGTGCAACCCCAGCTGTACCCCGCTTTGGAGAACACTGGTTTGTGGGATAACATCACACACTCAGCAATTAGCCATGGAAGACAAGTTGAGTATAAAAGAAAAAATATTATCATTAGAGCCAACATTTATTACACTCTTACATTTTGCTAGGCACTGTTGTAAGCAATTCCCATGTATTAACTCATTTAACCCTCACAACGACTTATTTTTTACTATTAAACTCCCAGTTTACAAAAGACAAAATTGAGGCACTGTGATTAAATAACACACTTGAGGTCACATAGCTAGTAAGTGTTGGATACAGAATGCCTTCTTTTTAAAATAAACATTTTATTTTAGAACAATGTTTAATTTGTAGAAAAGTTGCAAAGATAGTAGAGTTCCTGTATACCCATTACGCAGCTTCCCCCATTATTAGTATCTTACATAACCATGGTGCATTTGGCAAAACTAAGAAACTAACACTGGTACATCACTATTAGCCAAACTCCAGACTTTATGTGGGTGTCACCAGCTTTTCCAATGTCCTCTTTCCGTTCCAGGATCCAACCCCTATGGTATCATATTGCATTTAATTCTCTTGTTTCCTCAGTTTCCTCTGGTCTGCAATAGTTTCTTGGCCATTCCTTGTTTTTCATGACCTCAATATTTATGGAAATTATTATTCAGGTATGTTGTAGGAATGTTCCTCAATCTGGGTTTGTCTGATGTTTTGCTCATATGAGTTTTTGGGGAAAAAAAAAACAATGGAGGTGAAGTGTCCTTTCATCATGTCATATCAGGGTACATGATATCACCATGATGCCATCATTGATGTTACCCCTTATCACTTGATTAAGATGGTGTTTGCCAAGTTTCTCCACTATAAAATTGCTACTTTTCCCATTCTATATTCTTTAGAAACAAATCACTGAGTCTAGCTCACCCTGGAAACAGGGGATTAGCGCTACCTTCTGGAGGTGGGGTATCTACATATATTATTGGAATGTTTCTGTAAGGAAAATTTGTCTCTTCCCCCCTATTTTATTTAATCATCTATTTATAGCAATAGGGAGTCATATGCTTATTTTTACTTGGAGTTACAATCCAATATCATGTTATTTATTATTGCTCAAATTATTTTACCTTTGACCATTGGGTGCTTCTCCACATTGGCTCCTGTGTCCCTTTGACACGCCACCATCAGCATGATTGGGTTTTTTGGTTTTATTTTGTTTTAACACTTTCTCATTTTCTGGCACTGCAAGACACTCCAGGCTCATCTTGTATATTTTCTGCCCTGGTCTTAGAATAAGCCATTTCTCTAAGAAGCCCTGGTTCCTTTTATTGGAGAACATATTAGAAACCAAGATCTGGATGCTGGGAGTGCTCATTGCTACTGCAGTGTCGTTGCTTCTAGGCCCTCTCGGTGAACAGAGCAAGGAAATACATATATGTATACTGACCCATGCACACACCACACACATCTCTGTGATTGCTCCTATGTCTGCATATATTAAGCCAAGCCTGAGTTCCTATTGATGGCCTTCAACTCTCCTCTGGGCCACAGGGTTTACCGTAGCCTTTCTTGCCTGCTTATCCGTAACTTCCCTCTCTGACAATGAGAAACCAGGCTTCCCCCATCTCCCATCCATTTTCTTATTTGTTCAGCCCTAGTATACAGATAAAGAGTTTTTCAGAATTGTTAACCTGTAAGGAATGAATTTACCAGGTAAAGTACAATGTTTTTGCCTTTAGCCTTATAGTTTCCAGTTAAAATAACTTTTTTCCAAAGTTACTTAGGTCGGCTCCTTTTTTCCCCACCCCCTTTCAATGCTGTTATATCAGACATTGTGCATCAGTAAGAGTTCTACCAGAGAAACACAGCCACAGAACCAGCAGGATAAGGACATACATATATATTTCCTTGGCTTATAGGTGGCCTTCTTATTCCTGTGTCTTCACATCATCTTCCTTCTATGCATTTCTGTGTCCAAATTTTCTACTTTTTTTAAAAAAAGGTTATAGCCATGTTGGATCAGGCCCCGTTCTAATGACTTCATCTTAACTTCATTATCTGCAAAACTCCTATTTCCAAATAAGGTCATATTCACAGATGCTGGGGGTGAGGACTTCAACATCTTTTGGAAGTATACAGTTCAACTCATGACACTAGGCAGGCCTGAAATCCATAGGACACGAAGTCAGGAAGCGTTGGCTGGAAATCCTCAGGCAGGAGATGGAGCTACTGTCCCTAGGTAGAGCTTCTTCAGAGAAGCCTCAGTTCTGCTCTTAATGTCTTTCCTTAAAGGCATGTCCTGATTGAATCAGGACCTCCCAGATTATTGAGGATAAGCTTTCTTATTTAGAGTCAACTGATTATGAACTTTAATCACATCTTCCAAATACCTCCACAGCAACATTCAGATTGGTGTTTAACTGAGTGACTGGGGACCTTGACCTAGCCAAGCTGACCCATAAAGCTGACCAGCTCACGTTGCAATACATTCAGACTCGTTTGCCTTGGTCTGCATTCTATTGGATGCCTTCTGAGCTCAGAGAACATCCAAAGCAAGTGAAGAAGCTACTATAACTATGAGCATCAACTGTGAAATCTTAGGCATCTGCAAGACTTACTAATGCCAGACTTGTTCCACATGCTTTAGCTCATTCAATCCTCCTAGGAGCCCTTTGAGTTAGGTTGCCAGCCTTACTTGATGAGGACCAAGAGGAAGAGATACCTGCAGTGGCAGAAGCAGGACTTAAACCGAGGCAGGTCTGTTTGGCTCCAAACCTTTGGGGTCCAAAACCTTAACCACGATGCTGCAATGCCTCTCTGATCCCTAACTGAGTCTTTTCAAACATACACAAGAAAACCTCCAGGGGAGCGTTGAAGCATTTTAAGGTCATGTGATTTGCATTTATCAAAAATAATCTCATTTATTCAATTCAGTGCACCAGGCATTTTTACACAAGGACAAAATTCATACATAACATACAATTTACTATCTTAACCATTCTTAAGTGCACAGTTCTCCCTATGCCTTTTGAGATTAAACAGGTATGGGTTTTCTACAAAGGCCAGATGTTCCTCCAAAGTCAGTCAGTTTATTATTAAGGCTGTGATGGCACCTCCCCTGGCTAATAGCAAAAGAGGGAAAATTCATCGAGTGGCAATGCGCTTTGCAAGGCACATGCTGCAGGAGGACCAGCTTTCCCCAGGTGTTGTGCCTGCACCGTGGGAATGTCAGGATGGCAGCTCTTGGCCAGGCAGTGGAGGTCAAGTATCCGCCAGAGCCCTAACACACTCTACAAGGTTATGCCAAGATATGATGTGAGTACCGTACAGTTTTCTCTTCATACCTTCCTGATCCTTGAATTATTGTCAAGTTCTCAAGAAAAGATTTTGACCATCCACCAAAGAATAGCAGAAACAACCCTTGGTTTGGTGTGGATCACCAGAACAGCAGTTAAGGAAAAGCATTCCCCACCACCCTACTTCCTGTAGGCAACAAAATATTTATAGTCCTGAAGTTTGGTCACTAATCAGCCTGGTGTCCCCAGCAATGTCCAAACCCCAGATGGGGGTGCATTTTATACTTCTCAATACTTTATGTACGTTTGAACAGAAAGGAACTATTTTTTTAGAAAGAGCTACAAGGCAGTTTCCTTAAAATAGCTACAAAGACAGGGGACGGAGTCTCACAGCAGTAGAAGGAGCCTCCAGATGCACAGCTGCTCACCTGCGGCTCTCACCTGCAACTCTCACCTGCTCACCTGGGGCTCTCACCTGCTCATCTGCAAGTCTCACCTACTCACCTGTACCTCTTCTGCACAGGTCACAGGCTAATATCAAGAGCAGGTAAAAATTTCAAGATGGAACAATAAATTTCTCAATACTGGAAATCTGTCTATCCTACTCCAATTCGCCCACACAACCTACCCCCACAGATGAGAGCTAATGCTTTTCCCTCCATGGTATCCACAGTTAACTGCTCACAGACCACTGGGAATAACAGTGACCCAGTTCTATGCCAGACACCCTTGGGCATTTTCAGGAAATCCTCTCCTGCTTTCCAGCCGGAATCTCGGAGCTGTCTGAGAAGCGCAGAATGAAATTATTCCCTTCTCTGTGGAAGGAGCTAGCCTGGAGTCAAGGGTGTTACAATGTGAGGCTAATTACTGTAGCCTTTTAATATGCTCTTCTCTGAGGCCCTCCCGGGAAGGATAAAATAAAATGCTGCATAATAATAGGTGAAATGGATAGTGGACTGGAACCTTCAGTAGCTCTGTGACCTTGGACAGAGTAGTTGACCCAGACTTGCAATCTTATTAACATAAAGGGAGAAAGAGAGAGAGAAAGGCCCCCTTCTTTTCCTTGCCAGAGTAGAGGATCAGGAAGGAGCCAGGTGTCTCAGAGAACACTCACCCAGGAGGTAGGCCCAGGGAGGCAGTGCAGCCTTGTTGGAGACACGAGGCATGGCTTCTCAACTTTGGGTTCTGCATTACGGAATACCTCACATTTCCCCACAGCTTTAGTTCAGTTGGGTCTCAGTTTTATTTGCCCTACTGCTATTTTGTTTAATCATACACACAGAAGAGTATAAAAGGCTTATGTAGGATTCAGAAAGTATGACAAAATGAACACCAGGGTATTCACCATCGAGGAACAGAAATAAAGTCTTACCATCCCTTAGAATCCTCACATACCTCATCTCCATCACTCTTTCTCCTTCCCCCAGAGCTAACTGCTGGCCTGATTTCTGTGTTAACAGTCCTCTTACATTTTCTTCTCACCTGTGAATGTACCCCTAAAAAATACATTGATTAATTTTGGTTTTGATATTTATATCAATACAGTCATACTCTCATGAATTCATCTATGACTTTCCTCTTAGGCTCGATTTTATGTTTTTAAGATTTCTTCATGTTATTGAGGGCAGTTGTGTATAGTTCATTCATTTTCACTGCTGTGTCTCATTCCTTCATGCATTGAATCAAATAGACCATAATTTATTTATTCATCTGCCATCGATGGGCATTGTCTTGTTTCCAGTTTGGAGCCATTAGGAGCAACACAGCTATGAATTTTCCTGAATTTGTCTCCTGGCACACATGTGTAAGAGTGTCTTCAGGTAGGGGTGGAATTGCTGGGTCATAAAATCTGTGAATGTTCAGCTTTACTAGGTGATGCTAAATAATGCTGGTTGGGGCAATGGCAATATATGTAACCTAAGCATTTTTACCCCTGTAATATGCTTAAATAAAATAATAATAATAATAATAAAATAAATAATGCTGTGTTTCAAAGTGGTGGTACCCACTCATACTCCCACTAGCAGTTAATAGGAGTTCCGGTGGCTCCCCACCCTCCATGGCACTATAAACTGTCAACTCTGCTGTTGTTTTTGTCAATTTGGTGTCACAAAGTGGTTTCTCATTGTAGTTTTAATTCGTGATTCCCTGATTAATAATGAGATCAGGAATCTTTTCATATGACTCTAAGTCTTAAGCGTGCCCTTCTTCTGTAAAATGCCTGTTCACGTCTTTTACCCACCCTCCTAACGGTATCGTTGTTCGTGTTTTGTCAAATGACAGCATGGAACAATGACTGTTCTGGAAGTCTTTTGTGGTTATATACTGCAAATCTCTTCCCTCCGTTTAAGTCATCTGCCTGCTCACTATTCCTTTTCATATCTCAGATACTCTGTCTTGTACCATTTCCTCCTGCCTGAAGCACATGGTGTAGAATTTCCTCTAGTGGAAAACTTCTGGTGATAGTTTATCCATTTTGTTTGTTTTATTTGAAGTATCTTTATTTTGCTTTTATTTTAAAAAATCATTTGGATGGACTTAGGTTTTTGTTAACAATTATTTTGTCTCAGCACACTGAATGTATAGTATTCCACTGCCTCCTGGCTTCCACTGTGATGGGCAAGAAGTCATCAGTGACACTAATTACCATCCTTTTGTAGAGGGCCCATCTCTTCTCTCTGGCTGCTGTTTAGATCATCTCCTTTTCTTTACTCTGTACTTAGTAGAATTGTATCTGAGTATGAGGTATCTAGGTGTGTTTTTTCTTTTATTCATCCTCCTTCAGATTTGTTGAAAATTAATGTCTTTTGAAGAGTCCTGGAAAATTCTCAGCCCACTATCACTTAGAATAAAATACCCTCCCCATGCCCAGCTGAAACTTCTCCTTTGTATTCTCTCTTTTTTCCCATATTTTCTAACTTCTCAAATTTATAACCATGATAATTCCATTGTATCTATCTTCATTATTTCTCTCTGACTATATCTGTTTTTCAGGTTAGTCCATCCATTGAGGTTTTAATTTCAATTGTTATCTTTTTCATTTTTAGAAGTTATATTTGTTTGGTTCTTTTCCAAGTCTATTTGCTCCTTGCTCAAATTTTCAAGCTCCTTGGTTACATTTTTAAACATATTTTGCAAACTTTATTTTACTTTTGGTGTTCAAAGCCAGTCTCTGAAGCTCTTGCTGATCCATTTCTACTACCTGAAGTGTTTTCCCTGCTGGTTCTCTCAATCATAATATTTGGTTCCTTGTGTGTTTTGTGATTATTGCCTATAAGCTGTGCATTTTGCTTGGCCATCTATCTGTGGGAATTCTGAGAGTCAGCAGGATTCCTCCAGAACATATTTTTATTTATTCAATTGATCGTGTGAGGTAGTACCAAACTGAGAACACTTTAAATTTTCAGAGTTATTATAGCTATTTCAGACCACACATATGGTATGAATTTACAAACACAATTGAGAGTATTTTGTGCCAGGCCAAAGTGATTGTCTGGATTGAGACAGACTTTTCTTGCGTCTCTTTCTGCATTTACCAAAACCATGCATATTCCTTTGGGATTCTAGCTTTATTTGAGAATCCCCTATGAGGTACTCTACTTTGGCAAGCCCTGGCTTAAACTCTTGTCTCCTGTCCTCATACAGTCTCCAAGGATGAGGCCTGAGGCTCTGGCATTTGGCAGAAATTGCCAGGGTAAAAGCAAGGGTTCTTGGTTTCAGTTTGTTTGGAGCTCAGAGAACTTCTTACTTCCAAGTCAGCTCACAGATGCATTTTAAAAGATTTTTAAAATATACTTTATCCAGCATATCAGTTGTTTTGGAAGGGAAAAATGTTCCGTCTATCTAATTTACTGTATTGCTGGAAACAGAAATGATCAAGCTGGTTTATTTTTAGCCAAAGCTCATTTCCGGATCACTCTGCACCTGTGAACCTGAACCAATTTGCATGAATGTGCCTTCTTTTTCTAGCTAAAAAAGAATTTCCAAAGAGGTAAACCAATGGACTTCAATTTCCAAAGTGAAAAACAAATAACATGCCAGTCTGCCTGCCCTAGTGACTCCCGGAATTGTGACTCTAACCTGCATGCGAAACCATCAAGTCAAATGTACTGATAAGGATAGCTGATGTTCATCAGGGTAAGGCTTACTATCCTTTGCCAAACACTGAGTGTATTATACCTCACGTTTCACAGCAACCCTCTGAAGTAGTCATTATCATGAGCTCCATTTTACAGATGAGCACATTGAAGAGCAAAACGTTCAAGTAATTTGCCCAAAGAACATGGTAGAAGTGGGAGGCAGCTGGACTCCAGAGCACACATTCTCAGCCTTGCTGCTCTGCTATCTCTGTCAGAGGAAAAAGCAACCGGTGAAAATCTGGCTGCCTGAGAAACACAGCCCATGTTGGATTGTTCCGGGAAAACGGTTCCTCTAGCATCACGGTTCTTAACCTGAGCAGCCTGTCAGAAGCACCTGGGCAGCGTATTCAAAATACACCCCGCACCTTCCACGTAGAGATTCTAATTTCACTGGCGTGAGGTCGGCCCCCACATCTTCACTTTGCCAAGTCTCCCAGGTATTCTGGTGAACCACCTTGGTTAAAATCACCCCACTGCGAGCTATCCAGGGCTACCGTCCTGAAGAGCTGACTCTATCCCTTTGTTCATGTTGGATCACTTTATCAGGGTTCAACTTCCCAGAAAAACGAATGTGGGGCAAGAAAGAGAGTTGTCATCCCATTTGTCACATCTGAATGTCCTCAAGCAATTTGCCCCCCCCAAAATCGAGCTTTAGTTTCTTCCTGTGGAAAATGAGAATGTTTTAGTGCTAATATTCAAGACTCTAGAGTTTCCAAGTGGTTATTGAATAAATCCAATGTCTTTTGAATTAGCACTCTGTGTCAGCAGGCCAGCCTGGGAGGAGGGCAGCTCTGGCTTGAATTAGGTATGAGGATTGCTATGGATTTCATACATCTATCACTCCACATGCACGAATATTTGGGAGTGAGAGTCACCATAGGATGCTGCCACCTAAGTGATCCTGAATGGTTTCCAACACAGAGGACCTCGCTGAAAGCTCCAAGCTCTCTCCTTCCTGGTTCAAGGGCTTTAAAAAAAGCAACAAGTGCAGTTTAACTGGGGAAGAGTCACTAAGGGACAAAGTCCTAAAAAAAAGGAGAGGCCCACACTGAGAATGCCTCCCACTTACACACACACACACACACACACACACACACACACACACACACACACACATGCCCTTCTTCCAAGGGTGCTGAAGCCAACTGGACAGAAAGAAGCTGCCTTTAAGAAATTTGTATTTGTCTCGCCTGCATATAAGAAATTCCAACACAGATGTTTCTCCGCGACAGACCACCTGATTGCTCTGGACCCATATGGTGACAACTCTCCCTCCCTGGAGGGTTCTGGCTCCAGGTTTGTATCATCACCTTGGTCCTTCCATTCAGCGCCTCTGGCCTGAGCCCTCCCAGCGCGCTGGACCTCTCTGGAGGGGCACCTACCCAGCTCCCGGCAGGGCTCAGCCTGGAGGGCCTCTCAGCACTCGCTGCCATGGGCCTTGCAGGGCTCTGTGGGTCTGTTCTGTTCCTTTGCGGTACCTCCAACCCTCAGGGGTCAGGGACAGCACTTTCTCCACAAGCAGTTAGGTGCTGGAAGAATATGCTGAGTTTTCTGAGGCCCCCTGAGCGGCCGTGGGCCCTGACTCATAACTCAATCTTATCCACTTCGGGACTCCTCGAGGGTGACTGCCCCACCCGGCCCCAGCCTGTCTCGGGATCACCAGCTAAGCCTGGCTCCGTTCCGTGGCTGTCTCTGTGACAGAGCATAAGTTCCTGAGGAGAGTTGTGGGGTCTTTATTCTGTTTCCCTCGCAGCAGTGGGTTTTAAACCTCAGAGCTTGCTTAGAAAGGCCTCTGGGAACTCTCTGGGGGAAGAGTGCAGGGCAAGGGCGGCAAGAGGACCTGGTTCTACAGCAAATGAGCTCATGCGCTCAGCGCATTACCTGGCACCTAGCAGGGGTCCCGCACACCTCAGCTGTCGCTACAGGGTGCTGGTGGGGCGGCAGGTCTTCCAGACACTGTGGGGAGAACTTTACATATATTCTCCCTGAAAGCCTATTGAAGTTCCTGTAGGACAGGTATAATATTATCAAATAGAAATGAGTTTGGCTCCAAAACCCAGATTGTTTCCATTGTCCCAGGCTGTCTCATTTCCCCTAGAAAAAAACAGCAAGCTTCCTAATGCATTTGTTTCCTAAAATGACTAATAAAATAACATTTTTTTAAAAAAATTAACAAGCACTATGAGGAAAAAAGCTGAAATGGCAGTCATTACAATCAATGTGGGCATTGCAATTGAGCATGAAACTATGCTCTGGCCTCCTGAAAGCCCAAAGAGGGAAAAAATGAAATAAAGTAAAATAAAATAAAATAAAATAAAATGATAAAATTTGTCTTCCTGGCCCTCCTCCTCTGGTGGTTCTTCTTCCTACCACCTCTAACCCTCAGCAGAAGGATTCTGGCACTTAGCACTTGATCCCCAGGGTAGCACCCCCATGCCCTGGTCCCATCTTTCTTCCCCCAGCCTGCTGGCCTGCCATCAGGGAACATTTCTGCCTGCGTTCTGTGCATGCATAACAATCAGAGAATAAGCCATGTGCAACAAAGGGCAGCACAAGCAATTGCAGACCAGGGCAGAGCATAATGAAGGGCAGAGTGTAAGGTTTGCACAGGAAGAGCAGTAAGCTGTCTCCAGTGGAGGAGGCATCTCCCATAGGTGGCAGGGCTGTAAGAGAGAATTCAGAACTGGAGCATCTTTGGGGACCTTGCTTGTTGTATCACATGGTCCCTTGCCTACCATGGGCTGGCTGCTCATTCTCTTTGCAAGTTGGTGCCAGGTCAAGCAAGCTTTACCAAACAATCCTGGAAGAACAGACTGTTTCCCTGGACACTGTGCTCCACTGTGTAGGTAGGGCAAAGGCAGCTAATTAAATCCTTGACCCCAGGCAGAGTAGGTCAACCTGTGGTTCCCACTTGCTGGGGGCTGTGCAGATATTTCAGGAATCTAAGACTCCATGTGTGCACCAGACATTTCCTGTAGATTGAATATGTCTGCCATTATTATGAGCCACCATTTCACAAATGTGTGTAGACACTCTTAGGCCAAAGAGTTCCAGCTAGAAGAGAGTGTTGAACACAGCAGGCCCCATGACAGATATTCCACCATTGACTGTACACCTGCAACATACCCTTCTTTCTTCACAGCTCCAGCTCAATATATCCTGAGCATTACACTCATAGCTACACGCAACTCACCTGCTGCCAGCAAGGAGGTAACCAAAGACATATGTTCTGCAGGTGCTGTGTGCGGTGGCCAAGTCATGTGGCCCCTTTTCAGCATCAAGCCCATGATCTTCTGATGATATACACTCCTCCAATGTTCCCTCTGCCGCCCTTTTCTAAGGGTCATTCCTCATCATTCTATGAACTTGGGCCAAGTGGTGAATGTATAATACACAGCCCCAAAACACCTGATAAACGTGGTGGAAGGTAAACAGAACTTTCTTAAGCTAGCAATAACTAAAGTAATAACTATTTTGTTTTTCAAAAAAAATAAGATAGGGAATGAGGTATAATTACCCAATTTTCAGATACTTTAGCAGAGAGGGGAAAATATACCTGAGAGAGACCATGTCCTTACTTCTACATCTGGTCCTGCAGCTACATCTACCATTTATAACTCCCTTCTTTACCTTTTCCAGGTTCCCTTTGCTTTTTGCCCAATGCAGTATCTCTAACTTTTTCTATCAGTAAATCTTTTGGCTTCAAATAACAGACAATCCAACAGTGACTAGATACAACTGCAAATACTGGAAAAGCTAACAGTGGCTTAAATAAATAAAGATTTATTTTTCTCCTACAGCAAGACATAGAAAGCAATTTCTGGAATTGGTGTAGCAGGATTGGCAGGTCTCTGAGTCACATCTTCATTCTGCTCTCGCCCTTTGCTTCATGATCATGAGTTGGCCACCACAGGCATCACAGCCATCTTCAAGGCAGGGAGCCTGGACAGGAATATTGACACCGGCCGGCTTTATCTGGACATTTTATCAGCAAAGACAAAGCTTTCCTAGGAGCTCCCAGCATCCTTCCCCTCTGTCTTCCCAGACAAAACTGGATCACGCCAACACTTGGCTGTGAAATCAAATGTGTAGCAAAGAGAGAGGGGAATGTCATATTAGCTTAAACCAAACGTGATTCTTTAACTGGGTCATGGCAGATAACTTTCCCCCAAATAAAATGAGCAAGAAAGAGTAGGAGAATGGCTGGGGAGATGGCACACCTGCCTACAGGGTCACAATTTTCTGCTAACTTTAGAGTCTCCTGCACCCTATTTTATAGCAGCACCTTTCCTTGATAATCAGCATCAAGCTCCTCTGCTAGTACCTTGTATCTCCACCATTTAATCAAATTGCCAATGGTAGTCCTAGTCCCAAAGGATTTTTATCATGTCCCTTAGTGGCAGTGTCTCTCCACTGGGTGGTGAAACTTGCGGACCAGCAGAGTCTGGCTGCAATGGTGAGATTGCATCAGCAGGTGTAAGCACAGGAGCATCCTCACCTCCACCCAGACATAACCAGATCTTTCCTCCTGGCTGTGGGAGGAGACGGCGCCATATAAAGAACTTAAAATTACTAATGAATTTGTGGTTGCTTTTTCTCATTATGTCTTTTCTCAACCAATTGTTACCAAATTGAGACTATATGAGTGTCTGTGAAATGGTTTTGACTTTCAAAAGGGTTCCTCACACTTGAAGGAGCTTGGACTCCCACTGGTCCAGTGGGAAGATCTCCAGGAGTTAGGAGACTTCTGTGCTAAACCTGGCTCTGCGGCTAGCTAACCAGCTTTGAGACCTGGGAGAAACCATCTCCCCTCGGTGGACCTCCATTTTGTGCTCTGTAAGATTGGCAGGTTGGACCAGATAGTTGTGAAGATCCCTTCCAGTTTTACATTTTCTACTAATTTATTAGGATCTTGCAACTCTAAAATCCTATGATCCTATTACTTTCAGGGTCGAACCTTATTTTTCTTAGTTTGCCTTCATTTCAGACACCAAAAAATGGACATATTCTCATTTCCCCTAAAGGGAATGGGCTTTTTCTCTGGATTAATTATCCTGAATGTTGCAGTAGTATGTAAGAAGACTCCCCGTGGTCAATGGTCTAACCATATTAATCACAACTTACATCTTCAAAAATAAGAAAAAGGGAGGGAACTCCATTTAAAAAGTCTTAAATTCCCCAAAAGTAAAATAAAACAAATTGAAACTCTCTGGATATTATTGGGGCCTTTCACCTTCTAGACTAATTGGCAATGCACCAAGAGTATCGCAAGTTTCTAACAGAATTCATTAATGCCAAAATTCATTTATTTGCACGTGGTGCAAAAACCATGGTGTACCATGGCACAATAAATCTTCATTTAAAAAATAATGTTAAGACTCGTTGAAGATTTTTTAAAAATTAATTGTTTGGTTTTTCATGCTTCTCTTTCTTGCCCATAAATGATTACCTGGTGGGCTACAGAGAATTCTGAGCTGGGAACCAGTTGTCAAAACTGTTGGCTGCACTAATTTTGTAATCTCAACCAAGTCCTTTTACATTGTTTAGCTTTGAAAGAGAGAGGATAATAATTAACACTCAGGGTTTTGGTGAGAGTAAAATCACACCAGAAGTAACATGGTAATGTATGCCAAGGTTTTTATAAACCATAAAATAAAATTAAAATTAAAATCTCATGGTCTAAAATGGAAATGATGAAAAAAGAATCATTTGTAAAATACACGATTTGTGATTAATAATTTTGTTTAAAGTTCAAAAGATCCTGTATATCTATCTGAGAACCGTTAACATATGTTTGCCAAAATCCAAAGCAGCTGAATGTGTATAGATACACACGCATAAATAATCTCCTTTAGTAGGATTTTAGAAATTTTTTGGAAAAATAAATTATTTTTTTCATCTTAATGATGGTTATTGTTTTGCAAGTATATACATATGCCAAAACTTATCAAATTGTACACTTAAAATATGTGCAGTTTATTATATATCAATTATACCTTAATAAAGCTGGAAAAATATTAACTTTAAAATGTCACTTAATATTGAGGATTATATCCTGGTTAACTCACTCTTCTGGCTACCTTCTCCTGAATTTTCCTCTGCTAAAGTGGCCAAATGTTTATACAAATGGTGGTATTTTAGAATGATAGGGTTTAGGATAGGCTACCCCAAAATATGGCACCGTGGCATATTGAATAGTTTAAGCTGAAGGAATCTGAGAAACAGCCTGTGTAGGAAGGGCACTTTGACCTTCTCCTGAAGCAGGTCATAAGACTGTCACGTGAGAGGTCCCCTTCCTATACCCAGAAGAAAGGAGCATCCTTATCTTTGAACACAAAGGGACACAGAGAGGGATCGACACAAACAGGCCTGGCTGAGTTTCTCCCTGTTCATCACACTTAGCTCACACCTCTCTGTCCTGTCATGCTTCTCCGCAGCCTTCTACTCTTCAAACCGAGCATAAAAACACTCAGGTTTAAGTACTTCCTCGGGTCTTCCTTTCCTTGTGAAGGCACCCATGTCATGTAAAACTTACATTAAATACATTCGTACACATTTTTCTAATTCTAATCTGTCTTTTGTTACAGGGGCCCCAGCCAATGAACCCAAGATGGGTAGAAGGAAAAGATATTTTTCCTCCCTTATAAAAACAAGAAACAAAGGATAATAAAGGATCTCAGAAAGAAAAGAGAAGGGAAATGATTAGTGAGCACCTGCTGTATGTCAGACGTTGCACATAATCATCTGATTTTCCCAAAAAGCTGATGAGCCGGGTATCGTTGTCCACTTTTTACTGAGAAGGAAACCAAGAGACAAAATAATGTCATAAGGTAGTATTCTTGACTTCTATGCACAGTGGGGTCACCTGGGGAGCTTCAACGACACTGGGTCCCACCCCAGAGATCATGGCCTGGACTTTGGCATTTTTAAAAGATCCTCCAGGGATTCTATTGTGGGAGCAATTTGGGAACCACTGTCCAAGGCTACTTGGTGGAGATGTTCGTTGCGCCAGTTCTTTCCTACTCTATGGGCAGATATTCTGCTGGGATGCATCTGTGTGGCCATACGAGTTGTACAGATTTTGAACTAGCTTCATATCAGTTGGTAAACAGCTGCTGGCCCAAGCCCTTGTCCCCACCCCCACAATAACTCCACTTCCTTGCCCTGGCTCCCCAGCCCCTCCCCCAAGATATTGCAACCCAGCAACTGATTGGCTCTAATTGGCTCTGCCTGTGCTAGAAAGGTTGTTACATACCTTGAAGATCACCTCTGGCAGTTTTAATGTTCATTCCCTTTCTATAATACTTAAGCGCACATGGACAGAGTCAGAAATAAAATTTGGGGCAAACAGCTTTGTGAGCATAAGTTTACAAAGCTGAAGACCCCCAACCCACCTGTCTACCATGCTGATACTAACTGGTCATGCCAATAGCAAACTGGGAACTTGGCTCCGCTTTTGCAAGACACAGCTCAGAACGTTGAGGTCAAAACATGTTTTGCCCCCAAATGTTCCAAGTGCATAGTCAGGTGGACTCTGTCAGTTGTCTAAAAAACAAGAGACACTAAGAAAACAAAAGGAAAAAAAAAAAGGACAGAAAAAAGATTCGGGAAATGATCTCACACTTCCCAGCCAACTCCATCTTCCTGTGATACAAAGAAAGAGCAGGCCCAGCCAGAAGTTTGAGCAAGACATTCCTGTCCTCTCTGGGGCAAAGAGCAGGGCTTGCGGCCTTCCGTCATTAACAGAGTAAACCAAACCGCATTACATAGGATAATGAAGCAACATGCAAGGACAAGCTAGAAGCATGTGGCCTCTGCAAATCTGGTCAGAAATAGCAAAGACAGAAAACGGAAACAGTACGCTACACTATTAGCTCATTCCCTTTCATAATTATTTGCAGAAAATATGAGCAGGGATAAAGATCTTTATCACCTCATCTCTCTCTGTATCCCCAGCTTTTTTTTGTCTGCAGAAAGTGGGACTTTCTTTATTCGTTTAACAAACGTCAGCTGAGCAAATACTATTTGCCAGGAACTCTGCTAGGAGCTAGGGTGGAATTCAAGCCTGAGTAAGACATGTTGTTGGTTCTCAGGAGCCCACGAATCAGGAGCAGACATGCAAACAAATAATTACAATGCACGCTGGGTGAGCTGTAACAGACTCTGTGCAAGGTGCATGGGAACGCAGAGCAAGGAATAATTAGTTTGGCTTCTGGGTTAGGAAAGACGTCATGGACAGGCAGAATCTGAAATAACACTACAGATGGATGGGTCCACATGATCCCTGTGGTTTATTCCAACTCTGTCTTCAGATTCTATAAAAGAAGAGAGAGTACAATGGAGACACACACTGAGAGCAGCCCTGGACAGAGCGTGCATATTTCTTAAAGGCTCAGAGCCTCTCTTTATACATCACTGAACACCCAAGAAAGTGGTCTGTTAATATCTGCTGGGTCTTGAAAGGTATCAGACTAAGGTATGACTCAGAGATGATGTCCAAAATCAAAGAATCAGGCTTCAGTGAGAAAGTGGTGGATCCTCTTACTATGAATTGTGCATTTCCCAAAAATCTCTTGTTCCCAGAAATTTCCCTGGAAAAATTCCAAAATATACTAATGAACTCTTTCAAATGGCACAGGTCTTGATCATTTTGGCCTTGGAATTCCCATAAGGAAAACTGAGCATTCCAGTAAGGAACCGTCCTATTGAAGATTTGATTGGGTTTCATTTTTCACCACCTTTCCCACTGTTTCTTTTTATGGGTTTGCTGGGACTGATAGAAAGCAAGCAAGCAAGCAAGCAAGAAAGAAAGAAAGAAAGAAAGAAAGAAAGAAAGAAAAGAAAGAAAGAGAGAGAGAAAGAAAGAGAAAGAGAGAGAAACAGGAAGGAAGCAAGGAAGAAAGAAGGAAGGAAGGAAGAAAGAAAGAAAGAGAAAGAAAGAAAGAAAGAAAGAAAGAAAGAAAAGAAAGAAAGAAAAAAGGAAACCTCTGATATTCCTAAATGGAAGCTTTCGAAAAACCCTGACAACCCTCTGGGAGTGTAAGCGTTGTTGCTGAATACTCTTCCCTAAAGAAGAGCCCCCTTTCGAGTCCTGCTGCGTGGGAGCTGAGCTGAGCGGAGGGCAGGGCAGGAGAGGGCAGAAGGCATTCTGAAAGCAAACCCAAGAGCAGATTTGGTAGAGGGGAAAAGAATGAATTCATCAGTTCTCGCTCCTCTCCTTTCCACCAGCCATCCTGCAGGGAGGGCCTTCTCCCGGAAGCTCAGTTGGTGCTTTTGTCCGTGTTCTCACTGAGCGTCTGTGCGACCCAGGATGCAACCTCTATGCGGGGGAGGAATCAGAATGCAGAGGTGAAGGACGAGGCTCTCAAAGGAATTTTCACTCTTTAGACATGGACAGATTATCCTGATTTACGACAGCTTGACTTACGAGTTTTCGACTTCAGGAGGGCACAAAAGTGAGACGCATCCAGTAGAAATCATACTTCCAGTACCCAAACGACTGCTTTGATTTTCACTTTCAGTACAGTATTCAATAAATTACATGAGATATTCAACACTTTATTATACAATAAGCTTTATGTTAGGTCATTTTGCCCAACTATAGGCTGATGTAAGTGTTCTGAGCATGTTTGAGGTAGGCTAGGCCAAGCTATGATGTTCGGTAGGTTAGGGGTATTAAAAGCATTTTTGACTTAATAATACTTTCACCTTGTAACGGGTTGATCCGATGTAACCCCATTGTAAATTGAAGAGCACCTGTACATTGAGTTTATTTTTTTTTAATGCCAAATAAAACATGAGGGCAGTGCCGAGTCCGTTAACTGGAATCTGGCACCAGGTGTGCAAGGGCTCCAGTGAATTCTGTGCCTGAACACGGACAGTGTCAGGGAATCCTCCCACGTCTGGGGCAAGGAGAGCCACTGGAGAGCGAGGTGTTCGGGACATTCCTCTCTGACCAGTTCCTGGGGACCTCTCTCCTCCCCCAGGGATGTGCCCCCATGGGTTCAGGGCGGCCCTGGGTGTGGCAGGGCGTAAAGGCATCTGCTAAGTTACGCTGAGGACAGTGAGTCTAGGGGAAGAGGAACTGCTGACTGAAGCGCTTCACACCATAAAAGCACGCAACAGGAGGTCAGGACACGTGGTCTCTTGTCCCAGCGTTGTCACTCACAGAGCTGTCAACCTGTCACCAAGAGTAAGCAACTCACTCAACCTCTTGCCTCAGTGTCCTCATCTGTGACGTCAGCAGGTGGGTGACACCATCTGTGCCTTTCCTCCGCAGCTTCTCCAGGACCTGGGTGAACTGTGCTCCAGGGGCCTCCCCGGGCCCCCCTGAGGCTTTCACAGGAAGCTGGGGTGACCAGTGTGCCATCCCAGGAAGCCAGCCCACAGAAGGAAATGAAGGCCCTGGCTGGGAGAAAAGAGTCATCCTGTAGGAACGTCTCTGTTGTCAGTAAGTTGCAGTCGTCTTTACAACCTTCGTCTGTCTTGGGGAGCCCTGCCAGTTCAGGGTCGCTGAAAGGCCGAGGGACTGTCGCTAGGCTAATACGCACGCCCCTACCCAGGCCCTCCTGCGAGCTCCCCCGACAGTCCCCATTCAGTTCACTTCTTCTCTTCATCACCTGCGACATGCTCGTCTGCCACTTACTGAGCCCCTCCTGACCTAGGAGCTTAGACCCACAAGTCTGTTTGGGGACTTGTGTCCTCCCAAAATTTGTAAGTTGAAACCTAATCCTCAGTACCTCAGAATATAACTCTTTCTGGAAATACAGTCATTACAGATATAATCAGTTAACATGAGGTCATTGGGGTGGTCTCTAATCCAATATGACAGGCGTCCTTATAGAAAGGCGTGATTTGTGTACAGACACTCACAGGGAGATCTCCGTGGGAAGAGACACGCAGAGAAGACAGCCGAGCTGAGGGGCCTGGGGCAGATCCTTCCCTCACAGCCCTCACAAGGAACCAACCCTGCCAACACCTTCGTCCTGACTTCCAGCCCCCAGAGCCGTGAGACAGTAAATCTCTACTGGTGAAGCCACCCACTCTGTGGCGCTTTGTTTTAGCAGCCCTAGGAAACCAGCAAAGAGGTGTCCCTGAAACCGTCAAAGGCAAGGCAAGGCTGAGGAGGTCTAACTCAGGATTTGGCTGGTAGAGAAACAACCCTTTTTAGCCTCAGCTTACCACTGACACAGAGTGAAAGAAAGAGTAGCCAAAGGTGCCAGCTCCTTGTGGCCTTTGCACAGGGTGACACCAAATAAAAGGGGGCTGGATGCCTAAAGCACAATGGGACACGTCCCGTTGAGGACCCAATGTCCTCTGCAGCTGAGAAGCGGCATCCCACGGGGTGAGGCAGAAAGCCTCGTACTTCATCAGAGCCTGGTGCTGTCTCAGGACAGCCCCCTTAACACAGGAAGGAGAGGGAGAAATGCCAGACCAGCGGGACTGGCGGCTAAGGGCTTGGAGGAAGCAGCTTCCTGGGAGTGAACACAGACCAAATGTGGGCCGTCGAAGAATGAGTGTCCTGCTTTTATGAGATTATCGTTTTCAAAATCATCGGTGTAGGGCAGGTGCAACATGCAAAATTTAGAAAATTAAAATAAATATAAAACTCACAGACATAATGTGGAGCAAAAGAAGCCAGACACAAAAAGAGCATGAACTTTTTTTTTTCCTGAGACAGGGTCTTGCTCTGTGGCCCAAGTTGGAGTGCCGTGGCGTGATCACAGCTCACTGCAACCTCCAACTCCCAGACTCAAGGCAATCCTCCTGCTTCGGCCTCCTGAGTAGCTGCACTCTAGATACATGCCAACATGCTTGGCTAATTTTTTTTTTTTTTTTTTTTAGAGACAGGGTCTCACTATGTTGCCCAGGCTGCTCTCAATCTCCTGGACTCAACCAATCCTCCCACCTCGGCCTCCCAGAGTACTGTAATTACAGGCATGAGCCACCACACCCAGCCAGAAGAGTACGTACTTTATTAGTCTATGAAGTATGGACTCATATATGTCTATGAGGTTCTAGACAGGCACACTCAACTGAGGAGAAAAAAATGAAAACAGAGCTTGCCACTTGTAGGGAGGGTGGGGACTTGAAAGAATCACAGGGAACTTTCTGGGGAAATGGAGATGCCCTATATTGTGATGGGGATGGAAGGTATGTGGGTATACTCATTTGTCAAAATTGTGCAGTTAAGATTTGTGCATTTTGGTATGTAAATTTTACCTTAAAATATATAAAGATAATAACCATCACCCAAAATCACATGAACCCAAGATAATCTACCAATACTTTTTCATTATCATATAGCCTTTTTTTCCTTGCGGAGTTTATAAAGTTGAGATCATAGTAAATATACAATTTAGTTTGCTATTTTAGTTTTAAGTTTATATAAAAAAATTTCCCATATCATTAAATATCTTAGTCCACATCATTTTTAGGGAGCCACCTGGCTTCCCACTGTTTGGGCATACTCTAATTCACATGCCATTTCCACAGCACTGGGCATTTAGGTTGCTTTGGCAAAATAATAAATAACACTGTGATTAACATCTGTGCCCATACGTCTTTGTCTGCATTTCTGATTATTTCTCTAGAAGATTCCTGGAAGAGGAATTGCTGGGTAAAGAGTATGAATATTTTAAGGCTTTCCTGAACACACTCCTGTTGGCGGTGTGGGCGTTGTGCTTTCCTCCCCACTCTCACCGGCCTCGAGTAGAGTCCCAGTATTAATCTTGAATGATGCAATGAGGGAAATGGTATTTTATTGTTGTGATTTGCATTTCTGTGATTTCTGGTAAAGCTGGGCATTTACCCATATGTTGTAAGCCATTTTTATTTATTTCCTTATCTGCGAACTGTCTGTTCATGCTCCCTCCCTACTTTCCTATGTTGATGTTTTAGTGTTTTTATCAAAGTAAAAACTCTTTAAAGACTGAGTCTGTTAACTCCGTCTCTACCACATTTGTGATACGTATTCCCAGTTGGCTTTTAATTTCTCAGGCTGGAGCACACGGTTCCCCAGCTGAGCTGTTGTTGCAAAGCCAGCGAGTGCTTGAGATGCTCCCAATCTCGGCTAAGATTGCCGTGGGTGGACAGCACATCCAGATTCCAAAGACTTAGTATGGAAAAAGGAGTATTGAATAATTTTTATATCGATTGCATGTTGAAATGATGACATTTTGGCTACACTGACTTAAATAGAATATATTATTAAAATTTAATTTCACCTGTTTTGTTTTTCTTTTTTAATGTGGCTACTGAAACATTTAAAATGCTGTGTGTGGCTCACCTTCTATTTCTATTGGGCAGCTCTGGAATAAAGTCGGAGAACAGCCTTCAAGGACAGACCCTGCTGTTTACCAGCCGAAGACCTTGACTGTGAGATTTCTATACTCTGCAGACCTTGTGCTGGGTGCTTTGATCTGTGTTTCTTCGTGAGATAACTCACAATCGTCCTGCAAGTCAGCGTCATGATCCCCACTGCTGAGATGAGGGAACTGAGGCTGAGACATTAAATAATGTGAACAAAATCACATTGCTGGCGACTGGCAGAACCAGGTCCTGTGCTACTTCTGGCCCATGACACACAGGGAAGTCACTTAAGCTCCCTGAGCCTCAGTTTCCTCATATTTAAGGGCTGTGTAAGCATCAAATATATACTGAGGAAATAGATAATGAGGAATATATATTATATATAATATATCCTTTTTTATATATATGTCCTCAATGTAAGGATCAAATGAAGGTATATAAGAGGAAGTCACCTATCAAAATATTATTATTGTCTTAATTATAATAGTGAGTTATGACATCCATCATGTATAATAGTGAGCTACCTGTTGTTTTTAAGAAAGGTAACACCATGGTGATATTGGTGTTCAAAGAATAAGCTGCCACCTGTGTATGAGATGGTTTCTAAATTAGAGATACAACATAAAGAGACTTCGTGGTGCTCAGGCGTGGTTCTTGCTTGAGACGATGGAAATCTGGACCTCAGTAATGGAAATGAACAGAGACAGAGGATGTAGAAGCTGTTTTAAGGGTAGAATTAACATAAATCGATGACTAGTTATATAGAGGGAACTAGTTTGAAGCCTGGGGTGTCAAACTTGGGTGGCAGGAAGTTAGGAGTGCCATTGAGGAAGGCAAGGAAATTGCAAAAAGGAAAAGATTTTTCAAAGGGTAATAAATTATACTGTTGTGAGAAGCTAAAAAGAAAGTCTCACTGTTGTCTCTTAGAATGTGAGTGGAAGCAGCTGATATAGACAAACATGCCCAACAAATAAAAAGTACCTTGTCGCCAAATTTGTTGCTCAAAATAGCCAGAAAACACTGTCCTAAAAGTAATCTTACTCAATTATAGTTGGCCCTTAAACAATACAGCTTTGACCTGTGTGGGTCCACTTATATGTGCATTTTCTTCTGCCCCTGCCGCCCCTGACACAGCAAGACCAACCCCTCCTCGTCCTCCTCCCCCTCAGCCTACTCAATAAGAAGACGATGAGGATGGAGACCTTTACAATGATCCACTTCCACTTAATGAATAGTAAGTAGATTTTCTCTTCCTTGTGATTTTTTAAATAATATTTTCTCTTCTCTAGTTTATTTCATTGTAAGAATACAGTATATAATACAGATAACATACAAAATACGTGTTACTAGACTGTTTATGCTATCAGTAAGGCACCCAGTCACCAGCAGGCTATTAGCAGTTAAGTTTTGGGGAAGTCAAAAGTCATATGCAGATTTTCAAATGTGAAGGAGGTCAACATTCCTAAGCTTCACATTGTTTAAGCATCAACTGTAATTTATATCTTATCTTTTTCCAGAAAGAATTTAGATTGACTCATAAAAATGTATAACATATATCAAAAGAACACAAACCAATAGTAGGCAAAAAAGATGAGGCAGAGGAAAAATGAGAATGGGGACATAAACAGAGCCAGGAAGGAGGCCCATAGAAAAATGCATGAAAAGAATCTCTATGCCCTTGCTAAGACTTGGCGCTAAACTTTTTAACACCTAAGAGCAAAAAGATGAGAAAGAACTTGGTAAATCAGAGAAAGACCATGAGTGGGTGTGGAAGGAGCTAGCGAATACAGAGAAAAGAGGAAGAGTCTCGTGAGAGACTTTGACTAATGCTGAATCGCCTTCAGGAGAGGGTGCTGTGGTACTGAGGACTCAGCATGTGGGAAACAAAACCTCACCTCTAGAGAGTGATGTATTAAGCCGGCTAAAGAAAAGTACAAGATTGGCAATACCTGACATTTATGCAGAGTCCGGAGGACAGATTGCACACTGAAACATGTGCTTCTGGCTGGGCACTGTGGCTCATGCCTGTAGTCGCAGCTCCTCGGGAGGCTGAGGCAGTAGAATTGCCTGAGCCCAGGAATTTGAGATTGCAGTGAGCTGTGGTGACGCCACTGCACTCTACCTCAGGCAACAGAGCCAGACCCTATCAAGGAAGGAAGGAAGGAAGCAAGCAAGCAAGGAAGGGAGGGAGGGAGGGAGGGAGAGTGGGAGAGAGGGAAAGAAAGAAAGAAATCTGCAATTCTGGAAATGACACTAAGCTCTCTAGGCACCAAGGTGCCAAGACTACCAGAGTGGGAAGCAAGACGATCACTGTGGCCTACACGTGTGGGCACCAGATGGACTGAAAGCTATTGGTTCAAACATAGATTATACCGTGAGACTAAGCTCCCTGTCTCCACTGAGATAAACGTCACTTGGATTTTCAGGTTCAAGTAATGGCAGAGTGGGTAATTTAGAACAACCTCCCAACAAAGATAATTTAATGCAAGACAACAATCATCCTTAATGTGGAACACAAAAGAGTTGTCCATGCTGAAAATCAATAATGAAATCTACAAATGCTACCAGACCTATTGAGTTTAGCAAGGATGTAGTATACAATATCAATATACAAAACCAACTGTATGTCTATACATTAGCCATAAGCAGAAATTGCAATTAAAAAAAACCAGTACCCTTGTCAGCAGCATCAAAAAATGAAATACTTAGAGATAAATATGAAAAATGATGTGAAAGACCTATACACTAAAAGACATAAAATATTGCTAAGAGAAATTTTTAAAAATCTAAATATATAGAGAGCTATTTCATGTTCATGAGTCAGAAGGCTTAATATTGTTAAGACTTCAATTCTCTCCAAATTGGTCTAGATTCAAAGCAATCCCAACCAAAATCCCAGATGGCTCTTTTGAAGAAATTAGCAAGCTGGTTCTAAAGAACTTAGAATAACTAAACAAATCTGAAAAAGAAGAACAAAATTAAAGGACTAACACTGCCTGATTTCAAAGGAAACTTTGGGGAATGATGGATAAGTTCATTATCTTCATGGTTTCAGGGATATATGCATATGTCAAAACTCAACAAGTTGTACACTTTAAATATGCACAGCTTCTTGAACGACAATTACACCTCAAAAAAGCTGTTTAAAAAACCTTATTGGACATACTGAAAGAAAAAAAAAAAAAGATGAAAACACTGCCTTGGTCTCAGACCTTCGCTAAATGTGCAGGCTCAGTTTTAAAGAATCGTGGACAACTCAGGCTGAATTCACGTGTTAAAGCTAGGTCTTGGCTCTCTGCAGACCTCTTTCTAAAATCGTCCAAAGCAAAGAGATTTCTTTCCCAAGCACCAGAACAGAGCAGCCTTGGGCAGAGAGAGGAAGAAATGCAGTGTCCTCTGCCTCTTATAACTAAGACCTGTGGGTTTATTTCAAAGTGTATGTCAGGTAGATTATGTACATTTGCTAGGCATACCTCCTTCTTGCCATTTTCAGTCCTCCATCCATTTAGTACATTGGCTAAGTGCTGAGTACCTGTGAGGCCTTATAATAGGGGACACAGGCATGAAAAAGACAGGCACAATCAGGCTGCTTTATGACTTTTGTGGGTCCTTTCCTAGCACTTTTGCCTTTTTGGGTCCCTTCCTCCATGAAAAAAAACATTTAATTTATATTTTATGACTGTGTTGGTATAAAGACAAATATAATCCACAGTGGATTTATTATTATATATCTATTATTATTATTTCTTTTTTAAAATTAATTTAAAGAACAAGTGAAATTTAAACATTGTGATGGACCCCTAAAAGTGTCGTGGCCCTAGGCCCCGGGGAAGTTGGCTCCAGGCATAGTCCCTGCCCCACAGAGTCTGCTGTCTGGTAGAGGAGACAATCTTTGAACAGATACTCACACTAATAACTAATAATTTACAGATGTTCTAGGCAAAGGGCCAAGAAAACAGAAGAAGGAAGGAACTTAACTAAAAGGCCAGTGGTTGCAGCCTAATAATCAAAAGGGTACTCCATGAAACCAGAGATGTAAACTAAAGCTGAATTATGTAGAAGATTGGCCTTTTATCTTAGGACTAGTAAGACGCCATTGAAGTGCATCAGATAACACAACTATCAGAGTGAAAGGGCAATCCAGGGGATAGGAGAAACTATTTTGTAAATCATATATCTAATAAGGACACGATATCCAGAACATATATAAAAAACTCCCACAATTCAGCAAGAACAAAAAAAAAAAAAAAACCTCTGATTTAAAAATTGGCAACAAACTTGAATGGACATTTCTCTAAAAATATACAAATATCCAATAAACAAATGAAAAGATGCTCAACATCGCTAATAACTAGGGAAATACAAATCAAAATCACGATGAGACACTACTTTGCACCCAAGAGGATGGCTACTATCAAAACAACAGAAAATAACAAATGTTGGTAGGGGTGCAGAGAAATTAGAATACAGTGCACAATTCATGGGAATGTAAAATGCTGCAATTGCTATGGAAAACAGTGTGGTCATTCCTCAGAAGATTAAAAATAGAATTACCATGTAATTCAGCAATTCAATTTCTCAAAGAGTTATTTATACATTCATGTTCATAGCAGCATTATTCATAATAGCCAGAAGGGGGAAGCAACTCAAGTGTCCACCTACAGATGAACGGATAAACAAAACGTAATTTATGCACGCAATGGAATATTATACAGCCTTAAAGAGGAAGAAAATTCTGACACATGCTACAACATGGATGAACCTTGAAGACATTATGGTAAGTAAAATCAGACAGTCACAAAAGGACAAGTACTACATGATTCCATTTATATGAGGTATTTAAGAGTAGTCAAATCCATAGAGACAGAAAGGAGAATGGTGGTTGCCAGGGACTTGAGGTAGAGGAGAATGGGGAGTTGTTATTTAGTGGCTAAGGAGTTTCACTTTTGCAAGATGAAAAGTTCTGGAGTTTGGTTGCATAACAATGTGAATATACTTAACACTACTAAATTGTATACTTAAAAATGGTTAAGATGGTAAATGTTATGTGAAATAAATAAATAAATCCATTAAAGTTGAGCAGTGGGGATAGTATAATACAATTACTATATTTTTTAAAGATTTCTCTGACTTTTGTTGAAAGAATGAATGAGAGCATGCAAGAGTGAATCCAGTGATGTCTCTTGGCAGGATGTTGCAGAAGTTCAGGTGGGAGATAAGGGTGACTTGTCTAGAAATGAAGTGACTTAAAAAGGCAGAGCACATAAAAATGGGTGGATTAGAGCAATATATAGGAGTTAGAATCCATAGAACTTGGTAATTGATAAAGTGTGGAAGTTGAGGAAAAGAAATATACAAATGGTAACTCACTGATTTTGACATGAACAACTAACTGGCTGACGGTGCCATTTACTGAGCCAGGTAGCTCTGGAGAAAGAACCTTTTGCCTGAGGAAAATGGAATTCCATTTTGAACATACTGAGTTTGAAGTGCCAAGTGTAAAAGTTGGGTTGGCAGCTGAAAATACAGATCTAGACCTAACAAGAGTCTTTTAAGTTGAAGATGCATCAAAGAAAGTACAGATGTTTTAAAGTAACAAGTATAAATGCAAAGCCGGGGCCGGGGAATTGATTTGAGAAGAGGAGAGATCCTAGAACTGAACTGTGAGGAATTCCTAGAGAGTTGAAGTTAAGGATACAAAAGGTCAGCACTACTGTCCCATTTTATAGATGAGAAAATGTTTTTTGCTGTTCAGTTATGTGAGTTCCTCGTATATTCTGAATATTAATCCTTTGTCAGATGAATAGTTTGCAAATATTGTCTCCCATTCTACAGGTTGTCCTTTTGCTCTGTTGATTATTTCCTTTGCTGTGCAGAAGCTTTTTTGATTAATATAATTTCATTTGTCTATCTTAGCTTTTGTTTCCTGTACTTTTAGGTCTTACCCATAAAAATCTTTGCTCAGACCAATGTCAAGAGGTATTTTCACTTTTTTTTCTTCTAGTAGTTTTATAGTTTCAGGTCTTACATTTCAGTCTTTAATACATTTTGAGTTGATTTTTGTGTATGGTGAGAGATGGGGGTCTAGTTTCATTCTTCTGCTTATGCGTATCCAGTTTTCCCAGCACCATTTACTGAAGAAACTGTCCTTTCCCCATTGCATGTTCTTGGCACCTTTGTCAAAAATTGGTTGGCTGTACATATGTAGATGTACTTCTGGATTCTCTATTCTGTTCCATTGTTCTATGCGTCTATTTTTATACCAGTACCATGTTGTTTTAGTTATTATAGTTTTGTAGTATATTTTGAAGTCAAGTAGTGTGATGACTCCAGCTTTTTTTTATTTTTGCTCAGGAGTGCTTTAGCTATTCGAGGTCTTTTGTGGTTTCACATGAATTTTAGGATTTTTTTTTTCTATGTTTGTGAAGAATGTCATTGGTATTTTGATAGGGATTGCATTGAATCTGTCTATTGCTTTGGGTAGTATGGTCATTTTAACAATGTTTATTCTTCCAATCTATGAACATGGGATGTCATTCCATTTTTCTGTGTCCTTTCAATTTCTTTCACCATTGTTTTGTAGTTTTCATTGTAGAGATCTTTCACCTCCTTGGTTAAATTTATTCCTAGATATTTTATTTATTTTTTGTAGCTATTGTAAATGGGATTGCTTTCTTTATTTCTTTTTCAGCTAATTTGGTATTGGTGTACAGAAGTGCTACTGATTTTTATTTGTTGATTTTATATTCCACAATATTATTGAATTCATTTATTAGCTCTAAGAGTTTTTTTGGTGAAGTTTTTGAGTTTTTCTGTATGTAAGACCACGTCATCTAAGAATCTAAATAGATATTTCTCAAAAGAAGACATACAAATGGCCAAGAAGTATATAACAAAATGCTAAACATTACTATTCATCAGGGAAATGCAAATCAAAACCACGGTGAGATACCAGCCCACCCCAGTTAGAATGGCTATTATCAAAAAGATGACAAATAACAAATTCTGGCAAAGATGCAGAGGAAAGGGAGCTCTTGTACACTGCCGGTGGGAATGTAAATTAGTATAGCCATTAAGGAAAACGGGATGGAGGCTCCTCAGAAAACTAAAACTAGAAATACCATATGATCCAGCAATCCTGCTACTATTTATCCAAAGGAAAGAGGATCAGTATATCAAACAGGTATCTGCACCCCTTTATTTACTGCAACACTATTCATAATAGCCAATATATGGGATCAACCTAAGTGTCCATCAACAGATGAATGGATGAAGAAATGTGGTATATAAACACAATGGCATACTATTCAGCCATAAAAAAGATTGAAATCCTGTCATTTGCAGCCACATGGAGGAACCTAGAGAACATTGTGTTAAACTAAATGTCAGGCACAGAAAGATAAATACTGCATGTTCTCACTCATGTAGGAGCTAAAAACGTTGAGCTCATGGAAGTAGAGAGTGGAATTGTGGCTATTAGAGGCTAGGAAGGGCAGGAGGGAGGGATGATAGGCAGAGGCTGGTTAACGGATACAAAATTACTACTAGATAGGAGAAATAAATTCCAGTGCTCTACAACTGTGGTCCCCAACCCCCAGGGCCAACCACTGTGGCCTGTTGGGTGCCCGCAGGGAGGGAGGCTGGCAGCGGGTGGGCTATCGAGGCTTCGTCCGTGTTTGAGGCTACTCCCCATAGCTCGCATCACCCCGTGGGTTCCACCTCCTGTCAGATCAGCGGTGTCATTGGGTTCTCATAGGAGCGGGAACTCTACCGTGGACTGCGCATGCGAGGAATCTAGGCTGCGAACTCCTTGTGACAATCTGGTGCCTGATGATCTGGGGTGTAGCTGGGGCGTTGGTGCCAGCGCTGGGGAGGGACTACAAGTGCGGATTTCCATTGGCAGAGAGGTTTGACTGCACAATGAATATGGTGCACTTGGCTCATCCCGGGACCCTCCCACCCCTACCCCCTGTCGGTGAAAAGATTGTCTTGCATGAAGCCAGTCCCTATTACTAAAAAGGTTGGGGACTGCTGTCTATAGCACTGTAGCGTGACTGCAGCTAACAATAATATATCACATATTTTCAAATAGCTATAAGAGAGAATCCCAATGTTCTCATCACAAAGAAATGATAAATGTTTGAGGTGATAGATATGCTAATTACCCTGGTTTGATCACTACACATAGTATACACGTATTGAAATATCACTCTGTACCAAATAAATACGTACAATTATTATAAGAAAATTAAATTTTTAAAAATTTTAAATTAATGAATTAATTAATTTTATTTTTAAACAAGAGGAAATGGTGGCTCTGGGAAATTAAGCAAATTGCCCAGGATCACATGAGTTGGGAAGGGGCAGGGCCAGGATTTAGTCTTGAAATCTACCCTCGTCCACTATCCTCCTGCCAAAAAAAAGAAGCAGGAGAGGCCACAGGGAACTGGGGCGTGAGCCTGGTCCTGGATGCCTCTCCTGGCTCCCAGCCAACAGCTGCCTCCTAGGGCAAGTTCCCTCCTCTGACTGTGATGCAGTTTCTTCATCTGCAGAATGGAGGAACGCGTGACATCCTTTTCTGGTGCACGGGCTTGTGACGAGGACCAGGTGAATCACAGACACAGACATCTGTCAAGTGTGAAAGATTGTCTGGTGGAGCTACAGCATCTCTGAATCAGGACAACCTCCTCCCCGTGGCTGGCCTACATGTTCTTAAAAGCGAAGGTCATAATCTTCCCATCAATCTACACAAACAACCCAGTGAATGGATTCCACCTCAGTTCCACTTCCTCGTGTTTACCTTTCTCTGAGAACATCAGACCAGCCTAGTTCCCAGTCCCTGCCAGACCTGTTCTCCCCCAGCTGGGCCACCAGATCCCAGCCCCCCCTCTCTGTTGGGCTGGCCCTGACCCAATGACCAGTGCAGGATATTGAATCCTTATCCTGTTCCACTGCTTTGGAACTAGAAACTGCCTTGTTTTCGGCAGAACCGCACCTCATTGCCGGGACTGGAATGTGGCCAGAGGCAGGAGCCTGCAACCTGATGCTGCTGCCCAGCCTGGACTTCTGAGGAACGTCCAGCCCCATCCAGTCCTGAGAATTACTGGCTGCCACCACCTGCCCGCTGCCCTATTTGCAGCCTGAGGCGGACCACCTGCTTGGATCACCCCCTTTTCTGAGAATCACAAGCCTGGTGCTATCCCCCGGGCTCTCCATCCTAAGCAGCCTCGGCTGGGCTCCCCACCCCCATCACCCACCAGTGCCTGGCCCCTCCACAGCCTTACTTCCCTACCCCCTCCATCCCCAAATGTATATGTTCCCCAGGATTTCACACTGATGTCAGTTCTCTTCTCTGACACCCTGTCCTTTGCCAATCGCATCCACATCTGGGGTTTTAAGTCGCAGCCCCAGGAGGAAGAGGCCCATGGATATTGGGGTCATTTTCAAGTTAAAATCACCAGGGCTCAAGACTGATGGGCAGGGAGGGGAGGGAGGAAGGAAGGGCGGGAGTGGAGAAGAAAGCTGAGTCCCGAGAAGGCTGCTGGCCTCTCCCCACAGCTGCAGAGGGAAGGGCTCAATCATCTCTGAATCCTCCCAGCCCTGGGCACACTGCCAGGCACAGATGGGTACAGAGTCTTTGCTGGATGAATGAATGAATGAATGAATGGACGAACAAACGAGTTGCTACTTCCCTCTTTGGGTCCTAGTGCATTTTCTAAGGCTTTTCTCCCTCCTGTGTGGGGCACACACATGGCCCTGAAAGGAAGTGACTAGTTAAAGCCAACCAAGTCCAGAGAGGAAACATTAGATTTCCTGTGAGATCTTCCCAGGAAAACATTGCAAGGTGTTTCCTCATTGAGTCCCTTCTGGAGGTCAAGAGAGGGTAGAATGGGCACCCAGACTTTGAAACAGCACCCCAGCTCCTGCTGTCTCCCTGAGAGACCTTGGGCCCCACCAGCTTTTGTTCCCACATACGGACACTGTTGCTTAGGTTTATTGACAGGCACAGTGTTGAGCAAGACTTGACCTTTATTATCTTAACTGAATCCTCCCAAAGACCTTCCAAGCTACGTATTATTATTTTCTCCATTTTACAGATAGGAAATAGAGGCGTGAGGTTAAGTAACTTAACCAGGATCCCACAGCTAATAAAAGTGACAGAACTGGGTTTTTTTTTTTCTTTTTACTGAGATGATTATTATTTCATCTTTAGAGTGTCAGAATGTGCCCACATGCTCAGCTCCGCAGGAATGTGTTCTCTTCAAATCCAGCAATGAACTGCAGCATGGTAGAGCAGAAGAGCCCCTGAGATGAACCGGTCCCACCCAGGGTCGGGGAGGAAGGCTGAGCGTGCACAGTGCAAACCCTCTACTCCCTGTTTGTTCTGCTCCTAAAATAAAATAGAACAAAAGATAGCAAAGTCACCAAATTAGAGAATTCAGTGTCTCCCTCCTAACTCCCTGTGCTGTTATAATTCTAGGACCCATTTTCTAGAGCAAGAAGCAGCTAAGGTCCCTGGAGGGAGGATGTGATTTCAAAAGTAGGAGAGGGCAGAAGTGCTGTGGTTCCTCCCACCCAGCGGGGGGCCTCTCCCCTGAGCCCTCCTCCCCAGATGCCCGAGCCTGCAGACTGCAAATCCGGGAGCGGGAAGCCTTGCTGGGATTGGCTCGCTGCAAAGTCAGGCAACCCCGTCCTTCAACAAGCCCTGCCTCCCATCTTTGTCCCTAACTGGCATCTTCTATTGCTCTTCCTGGTGACTTCACTTTTCACTCTTGGCTAAAAATGGGCCTCTGGTGATTTATTCTACCCTGGGTGTTGACAAGCTCAAGAAGTTGTGTGGGACCTGCTGCCAGGCACTCCCGTGACAAAGCATGACTCACCACTCTGAGGTCAGTGGAGGGACAGGAGGCGGGGAGAACCAGCTGACAATATCCTCTGCTCTGTCACCAGGCCTTCTGCCCTCTGCCATGAGGCAGCTACGCTCCAGGAAATGAAAGAGACACCCCAGAACCCTGTGATGGAGGCAGGACAGGCAGCCCACAGGTCTGTCACATCTCAAGGCTGATTCCGTTTTGTTTCCCACCCCCAGTGCCAAATGCTAAGCTGCTTTTCAGAGACAGCTCTAAAAGGGAACGGAGAAGCCAGCCTCCCTTGCATTTCCCAACCACATAGTCACACACACACAAAAAGAGCCTGATGGATCATTTAACTCAATCTTCTTATTTTATGGAATAGAACTTTTTTTTTTATTTCAGCATATTACGGGGGTACAAATGTTTAGGTTACAAATATTGCCTTTGCCCCACCTGAGTCAGAGCTTCAAGCATGTCCATCCCCCAGACGGTGCACACCGCACTCATTAGGTGTGAACATTCCCATGCCCTCCTCCCCACTCCCACCTGCCCAACACCTGATGAATGTTACTACTATATGTGCACGTAAGTGTTGATCAGTTAATACATGGAAAAGAATTGAGGCCCAGAGAGGTCAAGCCACTTGACCAAGGTCACAAAGTGAGTTAGAGGTGGAGTTAGGGCTAAGACCTAGGTCTCTGTCTCCCAGCCCTGTGCTCAGTCTACTCACCACAGTGTCACAAGTATTAAACTTGCACTCCTAAATGAATGGGGCTGACTCCTGCATGAACGGCGGCAAGAAGGGCTGACCTTTAAGGAGAGATAACTGCTGGAATTTCTGCTTTGCCTTTGTTCCTGTCTCAGATGGGCTCTGCGTTTGGCAGACTGTCTCCTCTCAACTTGCAGGGATCCCCGGAGTCCTTGGGGATCAGGGTTAAGAGTACCCTCCTCCAGAAACGGTATGTCCCTCTGCAGTAGATGCAAACTGCGGAAGAGCCACAGACTACTTCCTGGCTCAGACCAGAGCAAGCTGCCCTTACCAGAGGTCCTCCTTGCATTCCATCTGGCTGCTCAGTGACCCCATTTCTCTCCTTCTCGCTATTGACTTTCTGAGTAAACAGTTCGTTAGCTCAGAGGAGACTCAAACTCATGGAATTGGTAAATGAAAAAAGACTACAAAATTCCTCTCGTCCGAACCTCTTCCACTCAACCAGGAATCCCTCTATAACACCCCTAGATGGACACTGCCCTCAGTTTGCACACAGGAAGGATGGGCAGCTCTTCCTTCCTCGCTGATGGCCCCTTCTGCAGCTGGACATACCCAAGCAATAGAGATGGTGCCGGGCAGGCATCAGCCACTCTGTGATGCCAGTGTCACCATTTAGGCTGATGCAAAGGAAGTGCTTTCCCTTCTTTAGACCACAGCTTATGTCTCTGCTCATGACTTACAGGGACAAGGCAAAACAGACAGAACCATCCTTGACACTCCAAAGACTGAGTGTCCCAACGGTGGGCTAGACAGGGCTTCTGCCAAATTTTGTTTTCCCATCCAATTACCATGTGTTAAAAAAAAAAAAAACGTTTGCCCACGTCCTCTAAAAAAATTGAATAAAGAGAAACAATCAATGCCAAACGTGTTCATTTGCTTCTTGCTAGCAGTTCTGGCCAAAGGTCTGACAGAGAGGCTCTGACCCATCCAAGGTGCTCTGCGATTATCTGCTTTCATCCTCTTCTTCTTACCAATCAAGTAGGCCAGGATATTCAAGAAAAATTCCTCATTTGCCATTTCATTCCTTTTGGAAACCACATGTAAGTTTCATCTAGTTAAAAATTCAATACCAGGTAGCAGTAACAGCGAGGGAGGAAGAGTTGTCTGTCCTTCCTCCTGTGCAAGAGGAGGGGAGTGTCGATCTAGGGGTGTTGTAGAAGGGAGTTCTGGTCGAATGGAGGACGTTCAGACTAGGCAAAATCAATACCAGGCAGCATGTAAGGAATAGAATAGTGAATGAAACAGACAATGACATGAGCTCATGAGCTTATGTTCTAGCAGGGAAGACAACGTTCAACCAATAGTTAAACAGTACACTATAACATCAGGAACTGATGAGCACTGTGAAGGAAAGCAGAGCAAGGGGAGGGACAAAGGTGATGTAGCTGCTGTTGGTGAGGGAGGGGCTGGGAGGGGGCTGGGGGCAGAGACCGGAGCAGAGTGAGGGACCCCTCCTTGGAAATGTCTGGGGAGTGTTCTAAGACAAAAGAACTGCAAGGAAGCCCTGATCGATGTGCAAACGCGACAAATTAGAGTTTCAGGTAATTTTTCATGGATAGATATCATTTTCAAGCCAAGTTTTGCCAAGAGCTGAGAAAATTTAACATGCCATTACCTGCATTTGGAAGTCTTTAGCATTCCTAACCTGATTTCCAGCAGGCGGGACCATCAATGTATGAATGAAGTGGTCAGACAGTCTTACCTTTGTGAAAAGCTCCCTCATGTTATCCTTTATGATCACAACAACCCACAAGGTAGATATTACTATCCACAGCAATATTACAGATGAGGAAACTGAGGCTGCAATGAGTGAAGTGCCTAGAGTGTGGCAGAGCCAAAACCAGTGGAATCTGGTGTTGTGACTCTGATCAGTTCCTCGGTATGCAGAAGGACCCAGTGTCTTCACCAAAACGCATAGTATGCACCTGGGCTTGTAAATTTAACTGCAGATCAGAACAATATCCAGTACTGGAGATCGATGTTGCTATGGAGGTATGGCAGGGCACCGTTTAGCTCTCCTTCAGGAGGATCTGCCGAGAGGAGCAGAGTTGACTGACAATCCAGTTAGTGTCCTTTGGACCCACCTCTCTGTTGGTGTTGAGGCCACACCTCCCCTGGGTGGCTCCTGGCCAGTGGCTGAGCATGGTAGTGGGGGTACAAGTGCTGGCCCACTCCTCCTGGACACAGGCTGCTCCAATAAGCAGCCTTTGGGTTCAAGGATTCCTGCTGACCTGGCCAAGATCCTCTGAGAAATGCACTGCAGTCCGAGGTGCTCTACTCAGTTCTTCCTTCCCTCCATCCTTTCACAGGTGGCCAACATGCGCTATGGCCTGAAGGCTCTCTCTGCCATCTCCAGCTGCCTCCCCCATGTCCCCCAACAAATCTTTCACATAACCAATCTTGTCTGGGTGTCTGCTTTTCAGAGAACCCAAACTGGCATAATTTCCAATCTAGTTTTGTTTTACTTCTTTATAAAAGGACTAGCTTATTTGTTCATTATGTCTTTGGCTTTCTGGACTTGAAACCCCAAAAGAAAAAAAAGTGCTTTTTCTCAGTTTTTAGTGTAAGACTTTTGGCCTTATTCATTGTCCATTTTAACAAAAACAAAAAGGGCATTTCTGGGATTTTGCTGGTGTTAATGGAAGTGAGGATTTGGCCTGAGTCCTGGTTTTATTTTAGCAGTTTCCAATCTGCTTTCACAGGTCCTAATCTAAAGCAAACACCTCAGCTGCTTTGTTACCTGGCTGTGAATTCCAAGCTTAGAGCTAGTAGCTGTCAGTGTATATTCAAAAGTATCTAAGTGGTTATAGTAAGTTGTTGGGAAGAAACACTAAAGGCAACTGGAGAGATCTGTTCCAGCACTGTCCAATAGAAATACAATGTGAGCCACACCAGTAAATACAGGCACACCACATTTTATTGTGCTTAGCAGATACTGCGTATTTTACAAATTGAAGGTTTGTGCTAATCCTGTATCGAGCAAGTCTATTGGCACCATTTTACCAACAGCTCATGTCTGTGTGTCACATTTTAGAAATTCTCAGAATATTTCAAAACTTTTTCATTATTATTATATCTGTTATGGTGATCTGTGATCAGTGATCTTTGATGTTACTGTGGTTTAGGCACCATTCACAACACCCATAGAAGCTGTGAACTTAATATATGTTGTGTGTGTTCTGACTGTTCCACCAATCAGCCATTCCCCCATCTCTCTCCCTCTCCTCGGGCCTTCCTATTCCCTAAGAAACAACAATATTGAAATTGAACCAATAACCCTGCTGTAGCCTCTACGAGTTTAAGGAAAAGGAAGAGTTACACATCACTCACTTTAAATCAAAAGCTAGAAATGATTAAGCTTAGTGAGGAAGGTGTGTCAGAAGTGGAGATAGGCCAAAAGCTAGGCCTCTTGCATCAGACAGTTAGCCAAGTTGTGAATGAAAAAGAAAAGTTCTTGAAGGAAATTATAAGTGCTTCTCCATGTATTGCTGTATAGAGAATGTTTTAATGGTGTGGATAGAAGATCAAACCAACCACAACGTTCCCTTAAACCAAAGACTAATCCAGAGCAAGAACTCCAACATCAAGGCACAACCTTTCAGCAGCAAAAAGATTATGACTCACTGAAGGCTTAGATGATCATTGGCGTTTTTTGACAATAAAGTATTTTTTTAATTAAGGCATGTATATTGGTTTTTAAGACATAATGCTATTGCACACTTAATAGACTACAGTAGAGTATAAACATAACTTTTATATGCACTGGGAAACCAAAGATTCATGTGACTCACTTTATTGCAACATTTGCTTTATTGCAATAGTCTAGAATTGAACCCACTGTATCTCTGAGGTATGCCTGAGTAGCCACATATGTAAAAGTAAAAAGAAACGGATACATTTAATTTTAACAATTTATTTTAATGATATTTAATTGAACCCAGTACATCCAAAATATTGTCATTTCAAGACATAACATATTTAAGCATTATTGATAAAATATCTTACTTTTTTTTCACACTAAGTCTTCAGAAAAGCTACATTTCTTTCAACTGCTCAATGGCCACATGTAGCTATAGGCCACCACATTGAACCATGCAGATCTAGGTACTCCTGAGTTTGAGAAATAATATTTGGATAGGGAGCAGCTGACAAGCTATTATTTCCTGGTGTTCCCTTAAACTGGTTATAGATCCGCACCTAACTCTACCCCATTGCAGAATTTGTCAAATCATTGCCCAAGGAGATTTTTATTCAGGACTTTTTTCTTGTTTGCTAGAAAATATAAAATATTCATTTTGAAATAAAATATTCTGAGGATTGAGTTTTTAGGCACATGTCATACCTTAGCTCTCAGAGTTATTTTAAAGAAATCTTTGTTACTAGAGTACCAAGTGTACAAAAATATGAGGCTATTTTCTCTTCCAAAATACCTCTGATTCTAGAGCCTCTAGCAGCTCCCCGTCGTGTGACTCTGATTTCTTCTGTCCCCTTCCCCAAAGTAGCAATCTCCTACCCTCTCCTAGCCACTTACACCCCCAGCTGAGACCAACAATCACGTCCTTGACTACTGTAAGAAAGTGCTACGATACTGCAATTCTTTTAACTGGGATTATACATTTAAAGCTACTTCACATAAGGCAAGTATTGTGTAAGTATTTGCCTGTGCATTTGTTCACTTAATTTTCAGCCTTATATTATTGTCTCCATTTTAGAGTTTAAAGAAATCGAGTTTCTAAAATCTAAGTAACTTGCCCAATGCCACATTGCTAATCACTTTAAAAGTTGGCATTGGGAGACTGATATTCTGAACCAATTTACAAGGTTGATGGTATTGTAAATTGGTTCAATCTTTTCTGAGATTAGCTTGGCACTGTTTAACAGCAATAAAATGGTCCGTACCCTTTTATACAATGATATTGGAATTTTTTTCTAAGGGAATAGATAAAATATGCATGCACACAATCACACATCAACTTGTGCAAAGATGTTTATGACAGAATAATATCCATAATAGCAGGAAAAAATTAAACACCCCAAACTTTTCCACTCATTTAACAAACATTTGAGTACCTTCTATGTGCTAAGCATAGTTCTAACACTAAGGATTCAGTACTAGAGAAAAAAATAAAAGAACAAAGATGATCCTTGCTTTCGTGGAGAATTTGCATGCACAAATATCTTAGGAGTGCAAAAGAGTAATGAATAATGACAGCCACTTACACAGTTTTAAATTGTCTAGTTGCCACATTAAAAAGGTAAAAAGAAACAAGAGAAGTTACTTTCAACAGTGTATTTTATTTAACCCAATATATCCAAAATATTATTTTAACATGTAATCAAACATAAGAAATCAATTTATAAGATATTTTACATTCTTTTTTTCATTCTAAGTCTTCAATATCTAGTGTGTATTTTACACTTACAGCACATCTAAATTTGAACACCAAATTTCATCAGAAATATCAGATCTGTGTTTAGAGATTACAAAATTTACTGTTAAAAAAAAGATTCACATAACCGAAGTGTTCTAAACATACTTGAAAGGTTCCCAATAATTTAATTCAATACCAAAAATAATTTTATTTTAATATTTGCATCCACATTGGCCAAAATAGTTCATCTTTTTTAGAAGAATTGATTTGATTTTGGAGCAAAAGTGTATCAGTTTCAAAACAACTTTTGTTGAAGTTAGGTAAATTCAGACTCTTGGGTCAGCTCAGTCTCATTGGCATGAATTCAAAGGGATATTATATAAATTGGAAAACAACCCTAAATTTATCCCTATGAACTAAGTATCCTTCAAGTTTTTCTTATAGTTTTTGCAGTCAATTTACATAATACTCCAAGACCCCCATGGATACCAAAAGCCGCAGATGTTCAAGTCCCTTATATAAAATGGCACAGTATTTGCTTATTACTACACATATCCTCCCATACACAGTGGACCCTCGAAAAATATAAGTTTGAACTGCACAGATCCACTTACGTGCAGATTTTTTTCAACCAAATGCAGATCAAACATACAGTATTAGAAGGATGTGCAACCCGTGTATATGGAGGGCTGACTTTTCATTTATGCAGATTCTTCAGGGTCTACTCTCTGGGACTTGAGCACATGCAGATTTGGTTATAAGTGGGAGGTTCTGGAACCAATCCTTCCTATATACCCATGAACAGTTATACTTTAAATCATCTCTAGATTGCTTATAATACCTCATACAACTTACATGCTTTGTAAATAGTTGTCATGCTATATTTTTTAATTTGTATTATTTTTTATTGTATTGTTTTTTGTTGGGTTTTTTTTTTCCTGAATATTTTCCATTCATAGTTGATTGAATCCATGGATGTGGAACCCACAATACGGAAGGCCTACTGGACTGTCGATAACAATTATAATTTTCTGTAATTGATTCATGTTAGAAAAAAGGTATGAATTGTTATCACCGATTTGGATTATGAAAAATTTCAGTTTCAATGTAAATTCCTGTGCCTGGCTAGTTAGCTCACAAACAAACTTTTCCTTTACTTGAGACTTCAAATTTAGGTTGTTTACATGCAGTGTCATATTGGTGATAAAAAAAATGAATCACGCTGCCATATTGTGTCTTTGATTATTGACTATTTGGCAAGTATTTCTTTCATTTCCAGAAAATTCTGAATTGGACCTAACAATACAGCAAATCTTTGTAACGCCCTTCCACAACTCATAATCAACCAGTTTGGCAAAGAACACAGGATCATTAAATGTCACTGTCTTCTGTTTCTTTCAGCAGTTCCATAAACCGGTGATGATTCATAGTATTTGCACCATGCTGAACAATCCTAACAATTGTATTTATAACACAATTCATAGAGTCTTCTTTAGAAAACTGAGGACAAACAGTTTCAGTAGCATGTATTACACAGTGGAATGAGGTATTGAGGGAAACATCCATCTCTTATTTCAAAATTCCAATAAATCTGAATTTTTTTAACTGAAGTAGCCAGATCACAGTGAATCATAATAAAAACTAATTTTTTCATATCCAGCTGAAACTCTTTGATAGATATAAAAGATCCAAAAATTTCATGCCTTGAGTTCAACTTTTTATGGCACAAATAGACATTTATTTATAAATTTGGAAGTCGTTTGAGGAAAAAACCATCTCTAGGTGCTAATTGAGCAGTGTTTTACGTCACACAGCTCATATCATGCTGAAAAAAGTTCTTGCAGTCTTTTAAATCTGAATCAATTTATCTTGATATTATTAGAAAGGTCTTATATTCTACTAACAATCATTTGGTGGTTTAATTGAAGATCTTTCACTTTTCGGAAAATAGCATTTTTAGTCTTTTCCTTTATAATTTTCTAACAAATTTTCATAACCGAAATCATTTATTCTACCCTTTGTCTATATAAAAATGATTTTCCTTTATGTGCAAGAATCCAAGCCATTTTATAGCTAGCCAAAGTCACATGCTCAAATAATGTTAAAAGTTATTTAAAATTTTTTCTTGGCCATTTAACTCTTCTTTCAGGTGTCTAAGTTCATTGATTCTTTTTTGACTGTTCAGAGGAAAGTTCTTGTCAAATTCGTGCATTTGTGAAAATTTCTCTTAATATTGTCCACTTTATTACCTTTAAAATGTTTTACACAATAAATTGCTTTTTCATTTCGCTCTACTATAGCAAATGGCAACTGGCCTGTATCCTAAGATTTTCTTCAATCTCTTTTTTTTTTTACTGTTCTGTCATAGTACTAGCTGCTTTATCTCCATTCCACTTTGCAGTAGCAGTGTGACTTCATTTTACATTTACATGTTTGTCCATTCTTATTTTTTAACTAGAAAAACAATTTAATTATATTACAATTAAAATAAATGTAATAATGTAAAAAAATTTAATAAAAGTAATTACTGATTATTATTTACACTGTAACTCATGTCTGCATAAACTATTCCAATCAACACAATACAAGTTACGTTATACACAAAGGAAAAAAACCATTCAAACTGAATAATTGCCTGACACAGACAAAACCGGTGAAGTATTTGTGTAGGCTACAATAAGATCTCAGGCGACACAGCGAAATGTCCTACCAAAATATTCATAATCAAGTTGAGTTTAACAGAAAAAATGTTTGATACTGCTTGAGATTTTCACTTAGATTAGGTCAATTTAAATTACATCCATCATTCAGCTCCTCAGTCTCCTCGGCCATATTTCAAATGCTCGGTAGCTACAGTGGTCTCTTACTAGACAGTGAGCTCTAGCGGAAGGCGGAGAGAA
Source organism: Indri indri (assembly GCA_004363605.1). Lineage (NCBI taxonomy): Eukaryota > Metazoa > Chordata > Mammalia > Primates > Indriidae > Indri > Indri indri. The sequence continues at coordinate 160,528 of RJWJ010000339.1, read as the reverse complement.
GGTCCAGATTTGGGGGGCAGCGGGAGGCCTTGCATTTCCTTGAGGTTCTTTGAGTCTGGGAAGGAGAAAAAACATTCTGAGTGAGGCTCCTGGCAGCCCTTTCTCTTCAACCAAGGTGGCTCCACTTTTATGTTTTATTTATTGGCTCTTCGTATAAGATTTAGTTGGAAGAAAGTGTCTCACTGTTTTTCTTTAAGAGTTTGAAAGCGTAGGTCCTCTCTGAGTAGGAGAACGTCAGCGTGGTTAGAAACGCAGGGTCTCCAGCCACTGCAGGTGAGTCACATGTGCATTAAAGTTTAAGAAACATTAAGCCATGTGACTTTTCAGCCCGTGATCTTCTTTCCCTATGAATCTTACACACACACGCACACACAGACACACACACAGAGTGTGTGTTTTAAAGAGGAATTAGCCACCCATCATACCATAGCCAAACTCTGGCATTTTAGAAGCAATCACAAATCAGGGAACGCAGCCCTTAGCATCGCCTTTTGGCCCATGTGACCCATGTGGCACTCCAGGATCCTCAGTCGGAGTCCCAGAACTTCCCTCCTGCTCCAGTTGCTGTGCTGAGGGAGCCCCCAGGAGCACTGTCAATGTAGTAGACTCTTCATTGACTGAGCAGAGCAGTTATGGTTAATGGTTAAAGGAATAAACCCTGAAGCCAAATTGAGTGGATTCAAATCCCAGCTCTGTCACTCTAGTTCTGTGACCTCGGGAAAGTTTCTTAAGGTCTTAGTGCCTCACTTGTCTCATCTGTAAAATGGGAATAATAATAGAATGCACATAAAGGTCAGTTATAATGATTAAATGAGTTAATATGGGTAAAACATTTTGAATAATGCTTGGCACATAGTAAAATACTATATAAGCTATATAAACATGAATCATTCTCTGCATATTTTTCCCAATTTTTAATACAAGGATAATGAAGCTACTTACAGAATTTTCCTTAAATAGTCTCCTATCTCTGGGCAAGGGGAAGTTTTTTTTGCTATAAGTGGCCCATAAGAGGTGTTCAAAATATGTCTGTAGAATGAGTGCATGAATAAACAGATACTGGATTGGAACAGGATGATGTAATGTCCACACGAGCACAGAATTCCAGTACTGTCCTCCAAGTGCCAGAATCCTGAGTCCTTCCTGGGAACCAGCTTTGTTTTATCTGTTTCTTCCTACTGGCTGGTAACCCTAGAGCTTTCCAAGAGTCACTTGAGTGTAACCTCAATAAATGTTTTTCATAATTGAAGAGATTGCAAACCTACAGTCAGCAAAGCTCCCAGCATGAGCAAAACCAAAGCTAGAGCTTTGTGTTTATATAAGGTGAGGAGATTGGAATACAGAGTGAGGCAAAAATACAAAATTAAAAAAAAAAAAATGCTGGAGACATTTTGCTAGAGACTTAATGTCACCTTAGTAAAAGAATATTCCTTATTCCTTCTCATTATTCTTCCCTAAGTGGCTCCGGTAAAGTTTAGCTTTCACTTTTTTCTAAAGGGTCCATGACGGACAAAATAAGGGGACTCCCTCTTTGGTTCAGCATCCCCAGGTCTCTGAGAGCACGCAGCTCACTCAGCTCCAGGAATCCGATGTCAGACGTGACATGAGGCAAGGTGGGAAGGAAGAACAGGGAGATACTCTTTCTCATGGACACACCTATTCTGAACTACCTCCTGATAAAAGAGAAAGAAGAAAGAACAACAGAAAGAAGTTGGAGGTCCCTGGCCCTCCCTCCAAATTTGGCCAGCGCGGAGGCTCACGCCTGTAATCCTAGCACTCTGGGAGGCTGAGGTGGAAGGATTGGTTGAGCTCAGGAGTTTGAGCTCAAGTTTGACCAGCCTCAGCAAGAGCAAGACCCTGTCTCTACTAAAAATAGAAAGAAAAAAAAAAAGAAGAGGAAGAAGAAAGAACAACAGAAAGAAGTTGGAGGTCCCTGGCCCCTCCCTCCAAATTTCCTGGGAAAATTGCAAAGCAGATTGTCTCTGGCAAATAAGATAAGAACCTAGGAAAGAGGGCTTGTTGCTGAGAACAAAGGAGAGATTGAACAGAAGAATGGGGCTAGGCTGAGATTTTTTAATTCTACTTGCTGGAGCATCTAGCAGATAGAAGGTGGCTGTGTTTGGGGTCCCTCTGGGGAGAGTGGAGAGGCTTCCTGGAGCTAAGAGCTGGGAACAGGTGCCAGCTAGAGTGGAGTGGCCACAGACAAAGAACTTGGCTCGTGTCACGAGGAGTCTCGAAGCTCCCACAAGGATGAGGCAGAGGATATACCGGCCCTGGAGCTGGGAAGATTCCCAAGCCCTCTTTTATTATGGTGGCCTACTAGGAAGCAATTCAAGGGCAGAGACACATGTGTCTATCCTCAGCCTCTGGTACAAATGCATAGGACGTGCTCTGGATGCTTTTGCACAAGTGAATTAATGTAGGAAATACTCAAGTAAGGTGTCAAGCACTTGAAGGACTTGAACCCTTGGAGGGAGCCTGGGGTCTCAAGGGTCAAAGCTGGCACTGGAGAGAGTGGGCTGGCCGTGGGCAGTGGGATAGAAAGGAGGGAAACCTAGAAGCTGTGCCCTTTGCAAAGAGTTAGTGACAGGAACATTGCAGAGGAGAGTGGGGAGAGTTAATATATATATAGGGATTTATTAGGAGAACTAGCTCACGCAATTAGGGAGTGATTATGAATATGCAGGACTGACATGGTGCAACTCTCCATCCCAGGCTGAAGGCCCAAGAACCTGGGGAATGCCAGGGCGAGTTCCAGAGTCCCAAGGCCAGAGAATCTGGAGTTCTGATGTACAAGGGCAGGAGAAGGGTGTCCCAGCTCCAGAATAGAGAGAGAGCAAATTTCTCTTTCCTCTGCTTTTTGTTCAATCCAGGCCCTCAGCTGATTGATGGTACCGTTGGACCCAGAAAACAATAACCCAAAATGAAGGCTTCAGAACCTAAAGTTTTTCTCTGCCCTTCTCCTGCCCTCCTGTTTCCCATTTCCATTCTCCTCCAAGGCTACCATAGAAACCAGAATCCCTCTTCCCCAAGGTGGGTTGTAGAAACCAAAACCCTTTTTCCACGAAGACAGCCATAAAACCTAAAAATATTACTCTAACTTTCCTTCTGCCTTTCTGTGTCAAAACTGGTCATAAAGAATTATCTGACCTACCTTGTTTGACTGTGGGTCATGAGACTCCATTCCAGAGAGGGTCCTGCCCCACACCCAGAAGGAAGGAATTCATTCTCAGAGAAGCCAAGAAGAGTCTAGACAGATAGGCCTTGCTGGGTTTCCCCTCTCCGTCTATTAGCATTAGGTCATACCCTTTGTGTCCAATCATATCAACATTTCTACATGGCTGTCTATACTTCATTGAACTGCAGCATAAAAATGGACAATTTCCCCTGTATCTTTGGGTGTTCATTCTGAAGGCTCCAGCATGTGTTTTAAATAAATTCATATGCCTTTTCTCCTACTAATCTGCCTCTCATCAGTGATTTTCAGCAAAGCTTCAGAGGGCAAAAGGGAAGCTTCTGTTGGCCCCAACAGTGCCCACCCATGTTGGGTAAGGGCAGATCTTTACTTAGTCCACTGATTCAAGTGCCAGTCTCTTCTGGAAACACCTTCACACACATATCCAAAAATAATGCTTTACCAGCTATCAGGGTATCCCTTGGGCCAGTGAAGTTGACACCTAATATTAACCATCACAGATGTCTCCAGCTGCAGATACTCACCATGAGGAGCGAGCCTTTCCTGCAGTGTGCACAGGCAAGTAGAGGGCAGGGGAGGAGCTCCAAGAGGTGTGGGCTGGGCCAAGAGGACCTGCAGAGCTGCTGGGAATTCAATGCTGCCTCCTACAAGACGATAGAGTAACCAGGATCCCTCATGCCCATGGGTGCCCTCTCTTTCTAGGGCCGTATTCTTAAGATTTCTGCATCTGCATTGTGATTTCCTCTCTTGCCCAGGTTCAATACAAGCCTCCTATACTGTCTAAATTTCAATTTTCTGCCACAAGTTCTCACTCTTTGGAGTTTCACATTGTCTACTGCTACCTACTGAATACCTACTGCTTGTTGCTTCCTTACCCCACTCCCTGAGCTATTCCTACAGAATGAAGCCGGAAGAGAGTTGGCAAACACTTCATTCCACCCCCAACCCCCAACTCTGCAAGAGATGCTGCTTCCTGCTGTGGCTGAGAAGTTCCCTAGCTGATAGCAGAAAACAGTCATGATGCAAAATATTCCTGAGAAAAGAACCAGAATGACTGCTGTTTTCTGTATTACACTCCCTATGATAAACCTTATGCTCAAAATTGGTGAACATGGCCAACAAAAGTCCAGAATTCCTGAAGAAATAATGGATGCATTCTCTATAGAACTCCACAGTGGAGTTCTGGGGAGAATACATAACACTGGTGGGGATACATTGTTACTGAAAGTTTGGCTCTTGTCCCTGAGGCCACATCAGAAGAACAAGGACAAGTGGATTGAGGAAAAGGAAAGAGAAGTTTACTAATTTGCTGACAAATGAGGAGGATGGGAGACTTGTCTTAAAGTACCATCATCCTAACTATAAGCAGAAATACAGAGCTTTTGGGAGTGGGGGTAAAGAGCTCATAAAACTTTACCCTTTTTCAAGCCATTTCCTCTGTTACAATATTCCCTATTTGATCAATGACAGTGAAGCTCTGTGTCGTAGGTTCTTTAAATCAAGCTAAGGCCTTGTCTTGTTGAGGCTCTAAACACAAGCAAGATGAGAGACATCAGCATGAGGCAGAAGAGCTTGGCTGAGTCATTTCCAAACAAGATCAAGTTTGCTACGTGATGTAAGATAAAGTATCAGGTAGTAAATGAGAAGTAACTGAGATCATTTTCTTTCTTTCCTCAAAATGTTTTTCAATTTGATTTTGTGTAAAAATAGCATCACTACAGTTTAAGGATAGCTTTCTGATATGGATGAGTTGGGATTTCTGGAAGAATAAGAACTTTCTCATCAAAGGAGGGAAGAAGCAGAAGCCATAGCAGAGCAGCTTCCAGAACTTGGCAGCCAGCAACCTCACGCTGTCCAGCCTGGACACTGCCCCGACCACCCCAGGACACCCACGGCGGCACACTGCAGACTTCCTGGAAATGTCAGGGCCCAATTTAGGTGGACAGGTCCCTTTGTTGGGGTAGAGGGAGAAAGGTGTTTTAGTTTTTTCCTTTTCAATTTTTCCTATCAGTTTTTTCTTGATAAAGTAATTCATGCTTGCTGCAACAACTGAAAAAATGTTGCTATATATCCTTCCTTAAACATATATAGAAAGTGGGTTTGCTTGTTTCTTATCTACACGTATTGCTTTACATCTTACTTTTTCCATTTAACAATATATCATGTTGCATTGTTTTATTTGTTCGATTTATGTTTTGGCCACTCCACACACTATTGTAGTTAAGCATCTTTATAGATATATTGTTACGCAATGGACCTTTTATTTCTGAAGAAAACGTACAAAAATGGAATTGCGTGGAAATGGGGTTGTGTTCTTTTTAAAATAGATATTACCAAATTACTTTCCAAAATTAGAAATCCATCCGCCCAAAAGCAAAATATGAAAATGTGAGTGTTCCCACATCTTCTCCAGTACTCTCTTTTTATTAAGATGTTTGCTGTTTTCCAAAGAATACGCACCCAGGGAAAAATAAGAAAATGGGTTACCTCGTCACCTCAGTCCTCAACGCATCCAATTCACAGGCTGCTTTTACACATGAATATAACCCGAGGTCCACCATCCTTCTAGAAGTTTGAAAAGCACTTCAAGTACACATTTTGTGGTGATCCCTGTGAGGCAGCCCCCAGCCCCTGTCCCCCAGCTTCTGAAAGTGAGATGGAGGCCACCCCTTAGGGGTCCGCCTTCAGGGGCCAGCCCTCAGCGGTCAGCATTGGGGAATTGCCTCCAGTGAATGAAAAGTCCCTTCCCCAAGGTCATGTCACATTCCTGACTGATACAAGGGTATAGATGCGGGGCTCTCTTGCTTCAACTCAGGACAGTGCTGCAGGGTCATCTTTAGAGCTGCCCACAAGGTCACTGTTGAAGCTTTCCTTGCAACTACACCACAGCTGGACTCCCTCTGCCTGATCCTGCTTCCTTCCCAGGGACAGTCCCTAATAAACCTCCCACATGCCAGACCCTGTCTCGGAGTCTGTTCCCACACAGCAGCCATTCAGAGTTTTCTAACTTACAGAATTGATGACATAAAGTTTTTTTGATTTTGGTGGGCTGATTTTCCCATTTGACACCTCCCACAAATGAAGAACCCACATATTTATACATCTATATTTACTAGATGATAATTATACCCTCCCAAGAATTGTGTTGTTCATCATTACTGTAAAAGAAGCTTGAAGGAAGTAGATAATTCACCAGAACTCTTTAATTTTTGCCAATCATTAGGTGAAAAATTAGTTCTTGCAGTGTTCTAGTTCTTTTAACTGGTATTTCCCCAATGACCATGGGATGAGAGTATTCTCGATTGTTTATTTATTGCCTGTTCATATACTTTTGCTGATTTTTCTTTTTGTTTCACCTGTCTGTGTCTTATCCATTGGTAATAACTTTTTGGATATGTGTTGCTTTTCTGGCTTTTTCATGGTGACTTTCATCACTTTGAACACATTATGTGTTGGTTTTCAGAGGGTTACTTTAGTTTCAGTTTTAAAAATCCATTTATTACAGAAGCATATGAGGAAGTAATATTCACTCAAAATTTCTCTACTCAGAGACAATCACTTTGAAATTTTTTATTTTTCCTTGCAATTCTTCCATGCCCAATTTTCACAATTCACATAATATTATATCAGACTGTATATATGGTTTTGAATTCTTGTGTTTTCACATAATATTCTATCCCTAAGCATCTCCCTGGGTCATTAAAAGCCTTAATAAACATCATGGTTGCCTCAAAGTTTATCAGATGGATAGACTGTAATTTGCTTTAATCCCTTCAGAAGTGTCCGACATGTGGGTGGGTCATTTCCGATTTCTCACTATTATAAACAACATTATGATGAGCTTCAGATGCATAGGTCTGTTTGCGTGTCTAGTCATTTCCTTACATTCATCCTCAAGAGTGAAAGTAAATTCAAATCTCCCCACCCCCTCACCAGCCAGCCACGTCATCCGTCTCCCACGGCTCCGAGAGCAAGACCGAGGCATCGCTCCCACCTCCCCCAGTGCTGCCTTCGAAGATCTTCCCCTATGCTCATGCACAGGAGCCCCGGCCTCTGCAGGAGCGAAGCCGGCTCCTTACACCCATGTTGGCCACCAGCTCCCACCTATGGCTTTTTCCTGCAGATCCTGTGCTTGAAAGAGGGTCCAGGCAACTCCCAGGACACCCTATATACAACTCGGCCCCTCTCTGTGAATTCACAGCCCGGGTCAGAGTGTGCGGGGCCCTGCCCGCTCCCCGCCTGGGAGCAGTGGTATTTTTAGAGGGACTGCAGGGTGAGAAGGGTCAGTGCAGCTGAAATGGCAAGTCCATTGAGTTAAAACCCTTGCTTAAGTGGAAAGGAATAATAATAATAATGACAATAATAATGAGAACTACTGTTTTATAAGGCACCTTCCCATTTACACGTGCTGCCGTACTCATCGTCCCCGGACTCCTCAGCATCACCTGCTGAGGCAGACAGGGGTTATTGACTCCCCTTACAGACAAGAAAGGTAAAGCTGGGAGAAGTTAAGGGGTTGCCGCCAAACCCCAAACTTGGGGATGTTGGTGTTTGAGGCCTCTTCTGCTTCCAGCAGTGGGGAGCCTGCACTGGTGGGAGCAGGGAGGCCAAGCCTACCCTCCAGGCCCTTGTCCACGGTTCCAGACCACCCTGCCCAGCAGAGCCAGCCAGCGAAGACAGGCAGGCCCACCTCGAAGAGGCAGCACGAGCCTCTAAACCTCAGCATACCAGGGCCTGCTGTAAAACATAATGACCCAGAGAGCAATGTGGACGTTGGCATCCAGATCAGAGACTCTATCAAGTAAGGCATGGCTGTGACTCTCAACAAACCATAAAGACTAAGCTGCAAAAGCCATAAACCTCCATCCTCACGGAAAGCAGTAAAACCACACTCCAAATCCTCTCGACTGGGCGTAAATGTACTGCCAGGACTGATTATACAACAAAACAAATTCGACCACAAATCTTCCCCATTGCATTTCCCTCCGCTTCTCCCTCGTACCCTGAGAGGCAGGTTTTGCCGTGTGTAGGAAGAAAGCTCTTTTTTCTTCCAACAAGTGGGAGGAACCTGGTCTGGAAGGCAGCTCCTGCCAAGAGCAGAGCTGGTGCGTGGACCTAAGCTGTGCTCTAAGGATTTCCTCTCCACCCCACACGAGCCGGAATGCGGGGCCCACTTCCCAGGGCCATCTCACTGTCACCTCCTTCCCTTTCCAGCTCCAAAACTCTGCTCCTCTTCTAAAGAACTCACTTCTACTAGGAGGAGAAAGGCGGGCAATTCTTAGGGATTTACACAGAGTACTCATCAAAGGACAGGGCCCTAGAGATGTTAAGGAGACAGGAATATTACAGAACTTCTGCAAACGCTGGCTCATCTAATCCGAGATAGCCCTGAGGAGCAAGTGGAAAAGCCAGGCTTAGGATTAGGATTCCTAAGGGTATCAGCATTGCGATGGGTCCTGGCATTAGTATTTGTGTTTATAGGATATCTGTATTCACAGTCATGTTAATATTTGTATTCACATTAGTATCTGTATCCACATTGCTATTAGTTTCAGTAGCAGCATTTTACAGGGACAAAGGGGTGGGTGCCACAAACAGCTAGAAAGTCCAGTGCTGCCCCATTTTCCCTGTATTCTCGGTGGAGACTAGAGATTGTCTTTGGCAATAAGTACAAGTAGAAAGGCTCTTGAGTTCTGTTGAACCCGGGGCAGGAACGGGATGATAGTGCGCCTTCCTGGGGCCCAGAGAGAGGAGGATGGTACAAGTCAAGTCTTAAGCACAGCCCTCCAACCCTGTGCCAGGGCAGGGCTGCAGCAAGGCAGTGGGAAAGTGCTGGAAATGAGGACAGAGGGCAGAGCCAGATTCTGAATGGCATTATGTGATGGAATAAGGATTTTTCCTATAAAAACAGGTCACATTTAGGTTCTAAGGGCTCTCTTAAGTCCCAGGATCCAGAGCCGGGAACCTTTCTCTTGCCCCAACACACCACCCCACACACGTGCATGCACATACACACAACCACACACACACACATACAACCACACACACACACTGTGCACAAAGCCTCGGACAGCCGCCCATACATCACTCCATTGTGCTGAGAACACTTGCAGAGCAGAGAGTCAAGCTTGTGAGTGAGCTTGAGGCTTGTTCCATGGATGTCAGCCCCAGGCTGGCTGGTGATGGTTATGTGAGTCCTAGAGATTCTATACAACCTCAGCACCCTGTGACAGGAAACCAAAGCCCCTGGGCTTCCCGAAGCATCAACAGGTACCATTTACTGCACCATTTAGCCTGTGGTCAGCCCTGGGGTGCAGAGGTCTTTTGTGGGTAACAGGGCCCAAGGTGCTTAGTCACCTTCCGTATCAAATGTCCTTCCAGTAAGGGCCAGTACCTCATATCCAATCTTTCTTTCATCTCACATCACGCATGGGAGGACTCAGTGTGAGACTTCACATCTCTGGAACATTCCATGGCAGGAGGCCAATGCAAAGCCGTGGGTTTCCTTTTTTCATGTTATTTCATGACATAAAAGAAAGCACCCACCCAGGGAGCTGGAGTCTGAAAAATATGCATGTCCCCCTACCTCGGTGTCCCTATGATCTGTAAGGACAGCAGAGGGAGGTGTCCTGGACGTCATCCTTTCCAGTTCATTGCTTCCTTCCTGCTCTGAGGGCACAGATTCTTACACATACCTGGAAACCAGGTAAACCTCTGGACCAGAGAAATACACAACTTCCTGAAGCACATTGATAGTCAAGCTCTGGCATTAGAGTTAAACCTTTAACATCACCAACACAGCTCCTCGTGCTTATATTTCATACCACTGGAAAGAATTCTAGAATTTTCCAAATGAATGATACCTGAGAGCTCATGAGACTTCATGATTTTACAGATGAGAACATTTTGGAATTCATTTCCCCAAGTATCATCCTCCAACCAGCCGCATCAGAATCACCTGTGTGCAGATCCTTTAGGTTCTCCCACCCTGTGTTGGCTGAAGCTACATTTGCAAGGAAAAGCCTAGGAATCTGCACTTTAAATAGACTCTAGACAGGGTCCAATTCATGTACCTGACAATGTTCTGGAAATACAGCTGGTTGGTACAGGTCTGAGACCTTAAAGGTAATAATAGCCTCCACAATACTGAGGCGAGACCAATCCGGAAGCCCCAGAGCTTCCTCTCCTCGCCACTAGGAAACAGGCTCAGCGGGTCTGAGCCAACCAAAGAAGAACTCACTGTTCCCAGTCACAGAGCCCCAGAGGTTCCTCCTCCTCAGCCAGGGGGCTGCACTGACCCACAGCTGTTCCCTGCCCTCCAGTCCCTGTCATGAGGCAATGGACCTCACACTGCTGGAGCTCTTTCCGTGGTACATACAGTTCCGCAAGGTCCAGCGGAAACATGCCTGTACTTTTATTTATTCAGCAAACATCAATCAAAGGAGCTCTGTGCCAGGCATTGTGCTAGGTACCAGCAGCACGATAATGAAAAAAAAAATGAGCATGACATCCGAAAGAGGGTGTCAGTGCAGAAAAGGCGAACAATTGCTCCTCCGTCCCACAGCTTAGAGATTGGGTTGGAAAAGGCTTCAGAATTGGGTACTTCCAGTTAGGAGGTGGAAAAGGAAAGAGCTCCTCTCCAGGGGGGGCTTGAAGGGGACACCAGGGAACATGTTTAAAAGCACCCTAAAAATGTGTCTCATAACTTTCTGTGTGGCCTCAGCCTCGGACAGGAAGTTGCACAGGGAATGGCTGCCGATTTGGAATCATAAACTTGCTCACTTTCCTGCTGAGGCACCAGCCATAGAGCAGCCATTATGAGACACAGACAACCTCTTGCTGGACACCTTCCCTGGAGTTCAAGTCAGCTGCAGCCAGACCTACACACCTGTATCAAGGCCCTCAGCCTTAGGCAACCTCATGGCAACCCCTAAAACACACACACACACACACACACACACACACACACACACACACACCTAGATGACCCAGAGTGCACTGCTGATGCTGTGCTGACCTTGGGCTCCTGCATAGCCCTCCATTGCTCCCCCTCCCTCAGTCTCATGCCCACCCTCACACCCCAGCGGGGTGACTTAGGTTTCTACCTGAAGTGCCTGCTCTGGCAGTGCCCCTCTCCAGGGTCTGGAGCCCTAGCCCTGAGCTTCTGGGTGTGGCCTGCTCCCAGGTGACTCTGGCACCAGCTGCCCGCCTGGTTCCCCTTGCTGTCTCGGCTAATGATGAGAGCAAGAGCTCTGAAGTCAGACAAGCCTGAGCTGCAATCCCAAGTCTGCCACGTCCCAGTCATGTTACCTCGGACAATTTCCTTGATCTCTCTAAACCTCAATTTCCACTCTGTAACATAAGGAAAATAAGACCTACCTTGCAGGATGCATTGTGAATTAGAGATGGCCTTCGTAGTACATCACATCTACACAGCAGGTGCTCAATAAACAGGGGCTATTGCTGTCACTCCATATGCACTTAGTCAAACAGCCTAAGTCCCCCGAAGGACCCATGCATTCAGCCGAATACTTGTTGAGCACCTACTCTGTGCCAGACACTCTTCCAGGCACTGGAAATATGCCCTGAACAAGACAGAGCTCCTGTGCTCACGAAACTCAGATCCATAATAAAGGAGAGAAAGCGCCTGTATTGGTTTGCTAGAGCTGCCATAACAAAGTACCATAAACCGAGTGGCTCAAACAGTAGGAGTTTATTGTCTCACAGTTCTGGAGGCTAGAAATCTCAGATCAAGGTGTCAGCAGAGACAGTCTCCTCTGAGGGCCGTGAGGGATAGTCTGTCCCCAGCTCTCCCCTAATTCTGGCGGCCAGCTGGAAATGTTTGGCATTCTCTGCCTTGTAGCTGCATCACCCCGGTCTCTGCCTTCACCTTCGCATGGTGCTTTCCCCACCCACACGTCTGTTTCTCTTTTTATCGGGACACCAGTCATATTGGATTCGACTCCTCTCTAATGGTCTCATTTCAACTTGCTCACCTCTACAAAGATCGCATCTCCTAATACAGTCACATTCTGAGATACTAGTGGTTCCCTTTCAATATATCTTTTTCTAAGGGGACACAGTTCAATCCATCATGGTGCCCCTTTCTGTCCACTCGCTCAGCCTCATTTCATTGGTGACTTGAGTTGAGTCCACACAGGCCTCCTTCTAATCCAGCTTAATCTCCTAGAATTCAAGGTATCCAGCATACCCAGTGCCTTTAAAGGCTGTCTCCAAGAACCATCTCTGTCTCTCTCCTCTCTACTCCCAAGAAGGTAAAAGACTCCAACACAGACGGACCTTTCCCTGTCTCAAAGCAGGGACTGCATGAAGCCCCCACAGGGGCTCAGGTCAGAGCCCGACCTCTTCCAGGGTCTCTCCCTCCAACCTTCTGCTCAACAAGCACAGTGCCTGACGCATGTGCCCTAGACAAAGGGTTTCAGTCCTTGCACCTGTATTTCCTCTCTTACACAGCCATCTCATATAAATGGAGAAAGCATCTTCTTGCGAAATTGACTATCTCCTGCAGCTTAAGTTGGAAGAATGTTTACTTATTTGGCCCCAGGGAATCATAAACATCTTGCAGCATGTGTTAACAGTTACTACATAACACCATTCATTTTTAGTATCTAAAATTACAAAGTGTTCCCACCAGGCTTCTCCTCCAGTGGCTAACAGACAGATGGGCTCCGTTTGCCTTGTCTCGGGCCTCAGAGGAACGACGTTACTGGTTCCGGTTTGTCCCCTTCAGGAAAACAACATCTCTTAATGGGAAAAAGCAGAGGGACCAGCCACCAGGAACAAGTCTTGTTGCAAACTGTCCATAAATTCCCAAATGAAGGAAGAGTCAATTACTGAAAACTATCGGTGGCTGCCAGGGGTTGGGGAGAGGAAGGGATGACAGAGATTTGGGGCAGTGAATCTTCTCTGTATGATGCTGTAACAGTGGAGACACGTTATTAAACATTTTTCAAAACCCACAGAATGTCCAACTCCAGAGTGAACCACAGTGTAAGCCGTGGACTGTGAGTGATAAGGATATGCCAATGTGCATCCATCAGTTCTAACAAATGTACCACTTGGGGTGTGGATTTTAAGAGTGAGGGAAGCTGTGTGTATGTGGAGACGAGGGGGATATGAAAGCCTCTGCACCTTCCTCTCGACTTTGCTGTAAACCTGAACTGCTCTAAAAAAATAGTCTATTAAAAAATCCATTGCTACAAAAGAACAGCAATCATTAGATTTGGTTTTAAACATTGGTTCCTAAATGCCGGTGAGAAAGCCTGACTGACCCTGAGCTGCATGTAAAATACAGAAACCCGGAGCCACCCAGATCCCCTGTCCTACTGTCTCTGTTTGCTTGTGCTGCTTTAACGAAATGCCACAGACTGGGTAATTTATAAACAACAGAAATTTATTTCTCACAGTTCTGAAGGCTGGGTAGTCCACGACCAAGGTGCCGGCAGGTTTGGCATCTACCAAGGGCCCCAACTCCACTTCCAAGATGATGCCTGTGGCTGCATCCTCTGGAGGGGACAAACGCTGTGTCCTCATGTGGCAGAAGACAGAAGGGCAAGAGGGTGGTGCCTTCAACCTCCAACCCTTTTATAGGGGCACTGACCCCATTCACGAGGGCAGGTGCCTCACCACTTAATCACCATCCGAAGGCCAAGCCTCTTAGTACTGTGGCATTGGGGATGAAGTTTGGAGAGGACACCATCATTCAAACTATAGCACCTACTAAAAATCAGACTCTTAGTGGTAAAGGAGGGAAGCTGTGTTTTTAAAGAATGCGGAGGAGGCACCGAGGCAAGCAGGACTGGAAAGACCTTTAAGAGTCCAAAGACAAACCCTCTCACAGCCCGTGTGCCTGTGAAGTCCTCTCCTCCCCAGCTCCAAGCCCCTTCTCTCCAGACCTCTCTCCAGCTCACTTGGCCCCTCCTGGTGCCCTTCCTCAGGGTACCTGCCCCCTTACATGATCACTGCACTGCCAGCCCCTGTCTTCCTCCTCATGCCCAACTGCCGTGAACATCTGCAGGCATGTACCTGTGTTCCTGCACACAGCCCAGATCCTGGTTCACACATCCTTGTTGCCTGACTGGAATCCTCCTGGGCCCATCCCAAGCTTCTGCGACCACCCCAGTTGGCAAGCTCATGCTCTCTCCCATACTCTCTGTCTCTGTTCACTCTGAACTCTTGGCACTGGTCTAGAGCTGTTGCCAGGAGCTTTCTTACACTGCTGTGAGCTGGGACTTTTCTAGTCCTCTATTTGTATTCCTCCCACCCCTAAATGTCCAGGCCCATGCTTGGCACCTAGCAGAGCCCTGTGGACATTTGGGGACAGGTTGGTTGGTAGAGGCATGAGGTGGTACAGGGGAAAGAACTCAGGAATACAAAAGACCTGAATTCAAGTTCCAGCTTCATATTTAGCGAGTGCATTTGCTGCATAATCCAGAGCTCAGTCCTCGCCAACTGTGATTCTCGCCTCCTTGTTTATAACTAGGGGTTTACTGCTCTTCCCAGGATGCAAGTAAATTAGACAGAGTGAAGGAACAGTCTTAAAGCTGTGACATTCCCTAAGTCTGCAGGTGCAGATGTGCCCTGAGTTACCACGGAGCAAGACCACAGTGATGCAGTCGCAGGAAACAGTGAGATCACTCCCAGACCCCGGAGCCAAGGGGAAGGAAGGGGAGGGAAGGAAAGAGGCACAATGTACCACATCAGCCACATGGGCCAAAATCAAAGCCCATTCGCCCTCGGGTATTGCCATCACCAAATCCATGACCCATCGACCCTTCTGTCCTGCAGAACGTTGGCTGGGGAAGCCAAGTCATGCTCTAGTAGCCAGACCTGAGTCCAGTGCATAACTGCCTGAGGCAATAAACTGCAAGAAAAGAAGCAGCCTGCTGCCAGCCCGCATAGACCAGGGGGTGTCGAGGTCTTTCATGAGTCTGGGCCCACATCATGCATAGTAGGAGTGCATCAACTGCTCTCAGCAGAGGAGGCTGCTGGCTGAGCTGGCCCAGTTGAAACCACTGGCTGGAAGACACGTGGAGATTAACCTGCCCTACCCAAACTGCTGAGGGGGTGACATTCCTCTCTCAGGAGCAAGACTGTCTGAAGGAAGCTCCCCCATGGTGCCCCTACCAAGACCCTGCCAGGATCCTCTGGAGGACACTCGTGTTCTTCCTCCCCAGGGTCAAACAGGTGAACACACTTGGGGCTTTACAAAGCACACATCCCCTACAGCCTCTCTGTAGACATGTGCAGTATTAATTGCTCCAGCTATTGTCCACATTATTTTTCTACCTATGCTAACATTTGTGTAGATCATGGGAGAAAAGCTGACACCAGGGTTGGCAGAGTGGGTGGCAGCCTGTTTGCTGTGACTTCATTCGATTGTCCAGCAAACACCAAGTGTCTTAGGCTGTGTCAGCCTCTGTGCCTAGAAGGCTCATGGACCCCTAACTCACCCAGTGGATTTGTGGATTTCACAATTCAGAAACCCTTTGTTACAACGTCAATATTCCAGCTTTGGAAAAGAAGGCATAGGAGGTCTCTGTTAGTCATTTACATCTCAGTTAAATTATCTGCTGATTTTCAGAGTCAGCTTTTATTTGCAGAAGGAAAAGAAAACTCCTCCTAACCTTTCAAGGTGTAGTTCAAATGTGTCCTTGACAGAGGTTAGCTTTGCCCTGGAATGAAACAGCACCTTAAATTTTCATAGCTTGTTTTTATTGTCAAAGCACTATTTCTTGTATTGTCTTCACAACAACCTGTAAGTTCAACACGGACAGCAAGTAGCATTTCCCCATTCGAAAATCTAAGAAAAAAAACCTTGAAAGTGTCACGTTTAAGAGAATCTGACACTCTTTATTTTTAGCTGAAAAATATAGGAGAATTTTAAGTTTATAAATAGTTGTGACATTGTTAAGGGAACTTTATTTACTATAATCATACATTTATTGGATACGAAAATAATTTAAATGCTTAAGAGGGTTTTGTTTATTAATATTGTAAGTTTACCCTGCCAGGCATGTGAAGTGTTCAGAAAGCAAACATATTAATTTATAAATGTGGTCGAAGATGTTTAAGGGAATGTAATGATCTAAGTTTGTAAATAGGACTAATTTTAATCTGTGCCCATGAGTTAATTGAAAGTCAATGAACAAGTGAAAGTGTTTATTCTTTTTTTTACAAAAATTACGCAATGCATAAATAAAAAGATTTGAACGTGGACTTCAAGTGCATAAAGAAAACCAGCCTTTTACATTTAAACTTGGGGTCTAACTAGGCACCTCCCACGTATCCAAGGTGGAGCTGTCATCTCCCCAGCCTTCCCATCTCAGTGCATGCCAACTCATTCTTCCAGCTGCACAGGACAAAAAACACCTGAGTAACACCAATCCAAGGGAAAGCTCCAGTGACCTTCAAAAGACATTCAAAATCCAACCAGGTCTTAGGCCTGCCCTGCTGCCTCCCTGGCCCAAGCCATCATCCTCTCTCTCCTGGATTACTGTGGTCACCTCCTAACTGGCCTCCTGCTGTCACCCTCAGCCCCCTCCAATCTATGCTCAAAGCAGCCAGGGACATCCTGTAAACAGAGTCAGATCATGTTCCTCCTCCATTCATGACCCTCAGAATGAAGGCCCAGGTGCATGGTGACTGGCAGGCCAAGGAGAGAAGCCTCAGAGGAAGTAAACCCTGGCAACACCTTGATCCCAGACTTTAAGCCCCTAGAATGGTGAGAAAATAAATTTCTGTTGTTTAAGCTACCTAATCTGTGGGATAGCAGCCCTAGCAAACTGATACAGGTTGTAATTAGCTAAGCTGGAGATGAGAAGATTATTCTTATAGAGGAGGAAAATAATTTCCCTCCGGCTTTTCTGAGTTCTTAGTTGGGATCGATCCCTTTAATATAAGACAGATCAACGAGAGAAAAACAAATAGAAGTTTATTAACATGTATACTTTGTATGTACATGGGAGATACCGAGGGAAAAGGGAATATATCTCAAGAGGTGACTTTTATTAATAGCTCAGACTTAAATACCATCTTCAATTGAAACAAAGGAAGAAGGGTGTGGGGGAAGCCAATTATGGAGAGATGTCAGGAAAAGAACAGTAAACAAAAGCAAGGTTTGTTCTTAAGATTTAAGAGAAGAGTCTCCAGTGGTTTTGAGTCATACTTCTTTTCCTGTTCAGACAGGAGACATTCTTGCAAACGGAGATTTCCTTTAGAGATGTAAATTTCCCTTACAAAGAGGTAACTTTTACTCTTTGTTTTTAGAGCTTCTCCTGTGTCTGCAGTTTCTCAAAATAATCCTTATGCTAAACAGGCATATTTTGGGGCAGCATATTCTGGTCTCCTACAGTCATATTTTGGACTAGCATATTTTTGTTCTCTTACATCCTGAATTATCCAAGTGGGCCCAATGTAATCACAAGGGCCCACATAAGAGGAAGAGGGGGACAAAAGAGAGAAAAAGAAAAAATTACAGTGTGAGAAGGATTTGGCCTGACAGTGTTGGCTTTGAAGATGGAGGAAGAGGCCACAAGCCAAGGAATGTAGCCTATAGAAGCTGGAAAAAGGCAAGGAAATGAATTCTCTTCCAGAGCCTCCAAGAGAAACACAGCCCTGCCAACACCATGATTTTGGCCCATTGAGACCAGCTGGGGAAGTCTCACCTCCAGAACTGTAAGACAGTAAGTTTGTGTTGTTTTAAGCCCCTCCGTGTCTGTGATCATTTGTTACAGCAGCAACAGGAAACTAATACATTCTCATTCAGGTCTTTTTTTCTAATGCACTTCTCAGTGAAGCTCCTCTTGGCTTTCCTATTTAAAATTGAGTCCCTCCCCACTCCCCTTTCCTGCTTTATTTTTCTCTTTAGTATTTACTACTATCTAACATACAACACATCTGGACTTATTTATCATGTTTATTGTCTATATTCCTTGGTTAAAACATAAACATACAGGGCAAGAGTCTTTGCTTCTTTTGAATAGTCTATCACATAGTAGGTATTCAACAAATATTTATTGTATTGGCTAATAATTTATCTTAAATAGAGTATTAATTTAAGACTATGTAATTATAAACAATCCTTTCTCCACATAACACTGTCTCCAAAATAAAACCGAACAATTTGTGGTGGTCGTCTCTTTATAATTGCTTAATACAATTTTAGAACCAAACAAAGTCTGTTCCACCCATAATGCAAGTCAAGCGGGATGAGACATCAGAAATGAGGAGCCATAAAAACAGCTGCATTAGTCAGGGTTCTCCAGTGAAACTGAATCAATAGGAGATACAGATATATATACAGACATGTGTCACTTAATGATGGGGATATGTTCTGAGAAATGGGTCAGGAAGTTTTGTTGTCATGCGAACATCACAGAGTGTACTTACACAAAGCTAGATGTTATAGCCTACCACACAGCTGGGCTATATGATACAGCCTGTTGCTCCTAGGCTACAAACCTATACAGCATGTTATTATATCAAATACTATAGGTAACTGTAACACAATGGTAAGTATTTGTGCTTCTAAACTTATCTAAACATGGAAAAAGTATGGTATTATCATATTTTGGGACCACCATTGTGTATAGGGTCCATCACTGACCTAAATGCCGTTACGTGGTGCATGACTATATACATATATAAAATAAGGAATTGGCTTACGTAATTATAGAAGTGGAGAAGTTTCAAGATCTGCAATCAGCAAGCTGGAGACCCAGGAGAGCTGATGTGTGGTTGCAGTCCAAGTCTGAGGGCCTGAGAACCAGGAGGCAGATGGTGTAAGTTCCAGTCTAAAATTCCATGGACCTGAGGCCCAAGAAGAGCCCAAATTTTAGTCTGAATCTGAAGGCCGGAAAATGTCAATCAATGTCCCAGCTTAAGCAGTCAGACAGGAGGGGTTTCCTCTTGCTCAGCCTTTTTTTTCTATTCAGATCTTCAATAGATTAGATGAGGCCCAGCACATTAGAAAGGGTAATCTGCTTTACTTGGTCTACCAATTCAAATGTTAATCTCATCCAAAATACCCTCACAGAAACACGTACAATAGTGTTGGCCAAATGTCTGGGCACTCCATGACCCAGTCAAGATGACCCATAAAATTAATCATCACAACAAGCAACTCTGCATTAATAGCATTGGAAAGAGAGGTTTGGGACATCTAACGAGTGGAACATAGGAGTGGGTCTGACCCGAGCCTGAGCCTTGGTTCTTCCTACCCTCCCCCACCCTTGTCTCCTGTGCTTGGAGAACAGGAAATCTTTGGAAATATTAGTCAGTTCTCTAGAAGAGGTGTGTGCATTAGGAATCCTTGTCCTAGAATCAGCCATTTGCCTATAAATATCCCATCAGTTCTCACCTGGATTCCAAACTGTACCGACACAAAACATGTTTGGGTAAATTTAATACATTCTTTATGAAATAAGTGTCTAATGATTGTGTTTAGTTGTTTCATTTTTCAAATAAATTTTCTGACTGATCCAACTTTGGCCCAAACTTTTTGGAACACCAGCTTTGCACTTCTAACAAACTATTCAAAATTTTTCATAAAATAAGGTCTTCCCTTAAAGCTCTGATAACATAAGCCTGGTCGTGCTGCTGGGAAATTTGAACATCTTCCTGAATTATTTCTTTGATTTTATTTCTGCAATCATGGCAACAATTTCTTCTTTTCTTTCTTCCTCAGGCATTTATTGAGCACCTACTGTATGCTAGTCTCAGTGATGAACAAGACAGTACTCCTGCCCTCAAGTGGCTCAGTCTAATGAAAAGAGACATGTAAATGAATGCTGATAAAATGTGATGAGTGCTGTCACCGAGATACACAAGGTACAGAACAGTGCGATATAGTTATGAACGTGGGCTCAGAAGCTAGACCACTCAGATTCAAATGCTACCTCCATCACTGTCTAGCCACGTAGCCTCACATGCTTAAGCAGCTGTGTCTCATTTCCTCAATCATAATGAAGATAAGGAAAGCGCAGATTTTATAAGGCTCTCATGAGGAAAAAATGAGACAATGCGTGGAAGGTGTTTGGACAGCACTCAGCACAGGGAGAGAGCCCAGTGAGTATTCAGAGCTCACAATTACTATGCAATGGAGGGGCAAAGACATGACTAAAAGGGACTAATTCCACTAGAAGGGGTCTGGGAAGGCTTCTCAAGGAGGTAACAAAAGATAAGTCCTTTTCCAGGAAGGGACGGACATTCCAGGTAGAGGAAGTGGATAGCCAAAGTATCCTGAGGGTGACGGGAAGCCACTGAAAGTTCTGAAGCAGTAAAGTGACACAAGTAGATATATGCTTTAGAAGAATTTCTTGGGTGGCCATACAGAGAAGGGAGTCTGCAGGCAGGGAGATGAGTTGCAATCACCCAGGCGAGAAACGAGAGAGGTCGGGGTGAAGGCAGAGGGAGGGAGAGAAAGCAATGGCCTCTGGGGTAGAATCAGTAGCACTGGTGACATACCTGCTGAAAGCAAGGGGAAGACCACAGCAGAATGAAAATGTTTGTGTTTAGGACCTGCAGGGCTCCTTCCCAGAGGCTGGTCAGGATCTCACTGAGCCCCCATCAGCAGCCATCAGCCCCTTAGCTGATAAAGATGTAGGATTACACCCTAAGTGAAGGGACTTCCAGAGCTGATGGTCAGAGGCACGAGGGCTCTGAAACAGAGTCCTGGAGCAAGAGAGAAATAAAAACCTGTTCCGAACTCAGAGGAAGCTAAAGGAAAGCAAAGACAGCATCTCTGGGTGCCAAGACTCAAGGCCCCTGGGTCTTTCTCTGGACACTTGGTCAGAGTTGGTAAGCATTTGTCAGGCATGAATGAGACTCACTGCCTGGTTGCCAGGAAGAGAGTAACTAACACACTGTAAGGAAAAAAAGACAGTCATCTTCCATTCCTACCCCTTGGCACTTACTCTTAGTTCTTCAACAAACTGGACTGCAGGACATAAACAGAGGACTTGGAGCCAGGGACTTTATTCATCACCATTCCTTCCTAGCCTGGCTCATTCCCTTCCCTCTGAAACTATGGGAGAATTTCCCTGGTTGCTTACAAAGACCCATCGCTCGATCACATCATGCACTATGGAGTTGGTTTGTTTTGGAGTTTTTGCTTCTGTTTTTGTTTTGTAAGTCTGTGTAACAACAAAACACAACACATTAAACATTAAACCTTTAGATCTATATTTGCCTGTTGTTGTTGTCATGGCTGCTGTTCGCAAGTGCCAAATACACAAATATCCAAACATCTGAACACTGTTCCTCCAAGTATAACTACTCTTCAGAATTTAAATAAGGCTCCCATCCAGAATTTTCTTTTATTCTTCAGATGCTAAGTCTGAGAATTCTGAGACCAAGTGCAATAAAGGTATTGAGTTTTCTGCAAACACTGTGGCTGTCTAGCCACCCACTCTAAAGAATCGGGATATAGGCAATGTGACTGCTCCTCTCCGTCTCAGCTGGTCTCCTCCACCCAGGAGAGAGGGCACCCTGGCTGCCCTGGGAAATCAACTGCTCCACCATTTCCTGATGCAAATCTCAGCAACTGTTTTCTACTAAGATTTACCCTAGTCAGGCCCTGCCTTTCTGGAGTCACCCCTGGGTCTGCTCCTTCCTATGACTGTTTTAAAAACAAACAAGAAACCCCTAGAGATTTACACAGTTCAAAGGGCAGACAGGAACACCTGATTTCCCAGCCCAAGCCAAGGTCTGGTGTCCACTCAGCCTACCTCACCATTGTTTCTCACTGCCATTTGGTCATACTGTTGAGCGTAGTCCTTGGAACCTGGAGGCGGAGGCTGCACTACCACACAGCTGAGCTCAGCCAGTGAGGCTGCAGGGTCAGGCCCCCAGGTCACAGTGCTCAGAGCTCAGATTCCTACCCCATGCACACACTTGTTCCAAGTTAGCAACCAAGGAGCCAGTCACCCTACACATCATGTCAGAGATTCTCACTGCTCTCCCACTTTCTCCTTCTGCCTTTGTATCGTCAAGGAATCACACTCCTTTTCAATCCCTGAAACTCAAAGGGTCTCATCAGAAAGGGTCTCTTTCTTCAAACAGTAGAACCACCAGCCCACCAGACTCTTAAGAAGCGGTTGTAACAATAGCCTCTAGGGTTCTGTCTCACTCAGCTCAGGCTGCGATAAAGTGTCCTAGACTGGGTGGCTTACACAACAGACATTTATTCCTCATGGCTCTGGAGGCTGAAAAGTCTGAGATCAAGGTTCTGGCAGATTCAATTATCAGTGAGGGATCCCCTCCAGGCTTGCAGATAGCTAACTCTCACTGTATCCTCACATGGTAGAGAGAGAGCTCTGGCCTTTCTTCCTCTTCTGATAAGAACACTAGTCCCATCATGGGGGATTCACCCTCATGGTCTCATCTAAACCTAGTTATTTTCCAGAAGTCCCACCTCCTGATATCATCAGATTAGGGTTAGGGATTCAACATATGAATTTAAGGAGACACAAACATTCAGTCTACAACCGAGTCTGAAATCTGGTTGTCTCTTTCCCCTTGGGGAAGGAGCTTCTTCTAAGCCAAAAGGAGATTGATTTTTCTCCAGAGTTGACATGGTTGACTTGCAAGGACTTCCCTTCATTGAACAAATAAATGGGAAACAAATACACAAAACAAGTTAAATCTTCAGTGGGGCGAATTGCTGCACATCTTGATAGCTATAGAGTGATAAGGCCCATGGACCTTGCTTTTCCCGTTATTTACAAAGATGACTCTCTCCATTCGATGTGGAGTAATGTTATAGAGGATTCCAGGAAGAGGAAAATGTGTACAAATTCTACGCATATTTTCACAGAAGTTGAATCTCAGTGTTGAAAGGGATTTTGATATCACTATCCAACCCCACTCAATGCTGTAATTCCCCTCTTTATCTCTGCCAATAATTATTTAGCTTATTTTTTTAAAATTTTTATTTCAAAATATGAGGGGATACAAGTGTTTTTGTGACATGGATGAATTGCATAATGCAGAAGTCAGGGCTTTTAGTGTGCCCATCACCAGAATAGTATACATTGTACCCAATAGGTACATTTTTATCCCTCATCCCCCTCCCACCCTTCCTACTTCTTAGTTTCCAATGTCCATTACACCACTTTATGACTGTGTGCACCCATTGTTTAGCTCCCACATATTAGTGAAAACATGTGGTGTTTGTTTTTCCATTCCTGAGATATTTTACTTAGGATAATGTTCTCCATTTCCATTTGAGTCTCTGCAAATGATATTATTTCATTCCTTTTTATGGTTGAGTAGTACTCCGTGGTATAGGTTTAGTACTCTGTGGTACAGGTATACCACATTTTCTCAATCCACTCATGAATTGATGGGCACTTAGGTTGATTCCACATCTTTGCAATTGTGAATTGTGCTGCAATAATCATTCAGGTAGAGGTGTCTTTTTTATAAAATGGCTTCTTTTGCTTTGTGTAGATACCCAGCAGAGGGATTGCTGGATCAAATGGTAGATCTACTTTTAGTTCTTTGAGGAATCTCCATATGGTTTTCCATACAGGTTGTAATAATTTACAGTCAAACCAACAGTGTATAAGCGTTCCTTTTTCACTGCATCCATGCCAATATCCATTGTTTTTTGAGGTCTTAATAATGTCCATTCTGATAGGGGTATCTCATTGTGGTTTTAATTTGCATTTCCCTGTTGATTAGTGATGTTGAGCATTTTTTCATATGTTTGTTGGCTACTGGTATATCTTCTTTTGAAAAAACTCTGTTTATGCCTTTTGCCCACTTTTTAATGAGACTATTTGTTTTTGTCTTGCTGATTTGTTTGAGTTCTTTGTAGATTCTGTATATTAGTCCTTTGTTGGATGTATAGTTTGTGAATATTTTCTCCCATTCTGTAGATTATCTATTTACTCTGTTGATTATTTCCCTTGCTGTGAAGAGACTTTTTAATTTAATAAAGTTCCATTTATTTATTTTTGTTGTTGCTATATTTGCCTTTGGGGTCTTAGTCATAAGTTTTTGCTGAGGCTAATGTCTAGAAGAGTTTTTCCTATAATTTCTTCCAGAATTCTTATGGTTTCAGGCCTTACATTTAATTCTTTAATCCATCTTGAGTTGATTTTTGTATGTGGCAAGAGATAAGGATCCTATGTCATTCTTCTGCATGTGGTTATCCAATTTTCCCACACCATTTGTTGAATAGGGTGTCCTTTCCCCAGTGTATGTTTTTGTTGCTTTGTCAAAGATCAATTGGTCATAGCTATATGGTTTTATTTCTGGGTTCTCTATTCTGTTCCATTGTTCTATGTCTCTACCTCTATACCAGTACCATGCTGTTTTGGTTACTATAGCCATGTAGTATAATTTGAAGTCAGGTAATGTGATGTCTCCAGATTTGTTCTTTTTGCTTAAGATTGCTTTGGTTATTTGGGATCTTTTTTGGTTTCACATGAAGATTAGGATTATCTTTTCCAGATCTGTGAAAAATGACATTGGTATTACGATGGTAATTGCATTGAATCTGTAAATCAGTTTGGGCAGTATAGATATTTTAGCAATGTTGATTCTTGCAATCCATGAGTATGGGATTTTTTCCATTTGTTTGTATCATCTATAATTTCTTTCATCAGTGTTTTGTAGTTCTTATAGATATCTTTCACCTCCTTGGTTAGGTATATTTCTAGGTATTTTATTTTCTTTGCAGCTATTGTAAATGGCATTGTGTTCTCTATTTGACTCTCAGCTTGACTGTCATTAGTATAGAGGCATGCTACTAATTTGTGTACATTGATTTTGTAATCCGAGACTTTGTTGGAGTTATTTATCAATTCTAGGAGTCTTTTGGTGGAGTCTGTAGGATTTTCTAGATACAAGATCATATCATTGGCAAACAGGGACAGTTTGACCTCCTCTTTCCCAGTTTGGATGCCCTTTATTTCTTGCTATTGCCTGACTGCTGTGGCTAGGACTTCCAGTATTATGTTGAATAGAACTGGTGACACTGGGCACCATTGTTTAGTTCCAGTTCTTAGTGAGAAGACTTTCAACTTTTCCCCATTCAGTATGATGTTGACTGTGGGTTCATCATATATGACTTTTATTATTTTTAGGTATGTTCCTTCTATGCCTAGTTTGTTGAGGGTTTTTATTATGGAGGGGTGCTGTATTTTATTGAATGCTTTTTCTGCATCTATTGAGATGATAACGGGGTCTTTGTTTTTACTTCTGTTTATGTGGTGAATCACATTTATTAATTTGTGTATATTGAACCACCTTGCATCTCTGGGATGAAACCCACTTGGTCATCGTGGAATATCTTTTGATGTGCTGTTGAATTTGGTTTGTTAGTATTTTGTTGTAGGATTTTTGCATTTATGTTCATAAGGAATATTGATCTGCAGTTTTCTTTTTTTGTTGTGTCCTTTCCTGGCTTTGGTATCAAGGTGATACTGGCTTCATAGAATGAATTCCCTATTTCTCGATGTTATGGAACAGTTCAGTAGAATGGGTGCCAGTTCTTCTTTGTAGGTCTGGTAGAATTTGGCTGTGAATCCATCTGGGCTGGGGCTTTTTTTTTTATTAGGAGATTATAAAATCTCCTAGGAGATTATTAAATAGTAATAATACTATTTAACCTTGCTGCTCTTTATTGGTCTGTTTGTGATTTCTATTCCTTCCTGATTCATACTTAGAAGGTTCTGTGTTTCCAAGAATTTATCCATTTCCTCTCAGTTTCCTAGTTTATGTGCATACAGGTTTTCATAGTAGTCACGGGTAATATTTTGTATTTCTGTGGTATCAGTTATAATGTATCCTTTTTTATTCATGATTGAGCTATTTGAGCCCTTTTTCTTCTATTTCAGGTTAATCTAGCTAGTGTCCTATTGATTTCGTTTATCTTTTCAAAGAAACAACTTTTTGTTTCATTGATCCTTTGCATTGCTTTTTGGTTTCCATTTCATTTTGTTCTACTCTGAGCTTTGTTGTTTCTTTCCTTCTGCTAGCTTTGGGTTTCGTTTGTTTTTTTCCTAGTTCCTTGAGGTATCACCTTAGGTTGTTAACTTGTGATCTTTCTGTCTTTTTGATGTAAGTATTTAAGGCTGTGAACTTCCCTCTTAGCACTGCTTTCTTTCAATTCAAATTCTTTTAAATTTCCATCTTTATTTCACCAATAACCCAAGGATCGTTCAGCAGCGGATATAATTTCCATGTATTTGTGTAGTTGTGAGAGTTCCTCTTGGAATTGATTTCTAGTTTTATTCCACTGTGGTCTGAGAAAACACATGGTATGATTTTGATTTTTCTAAATTTGCTGAGACTTATTTTGTGACCTAACATATGATCTATCTTAGAAATGTCCCACGCGTTGATGAGAAAAATGTATATTCTGAAGTTTTGGGGTATGTGAATGTCTATTAGGTCCATTTGTTCCAGAGTCTCGATTAAATCCAGTGTTTCTTTGTTGATTTTCTGCCTTAAGGGTCTATCCAGTTCTGTCACTGGAGTGTGACAGTTGAATTCCCTGGCTATTATAGTGTTGCTGTTTATTTATTTCCTTAGATCTAGTAGAATTTGTTTTATGAATCTGGGAGTTCCCATGTTAGGTGCATATATATTTAGAATTATTATATCTTCTTGTTGAATTTATCACTTTATCATTATGTAATGATCATCTTTGTCTTTTTTTATCATTGTTTACTTAAAGTCTATTTTATCTGATATGAAAATAGCTATTCCTGCTCACTTTTGGTTTCACATTTGCATGGAATATTTTTCCACTCCTTTTCCTCGAGTCTATGAGAATCTTTGTGAGTTATGCTATTTCTTGGAAATAGCATACTTGAGGTCTTTTGTTTTTGTTTTTGTTTTATGTACATTCATTCAATCTACATCTTTTAAGGGCAGCATTAAGACGATATATATTCAATGTTTGCATTGATATGGGAGATACTGTTCTTATCATCATTTTGATTGTTACCTAGCTGCTTTGTTCTCTCCCTTGGGTTACTATTTTATAAGAGCTGTGAGTTTTAACTTTTGGATGCTTTTATACTGGTGGATATCAATTTTTCTGTTCCACGTATATAACACTTTTAAGTATTTCTTATAGGACAGGTCTAGTGGTGACAATTTCCCTTAGTGCTTGTTTGTCTGGGAAAGACTTTATTTCTCCTTGATTTATGAAATTTAGTTTTTCAGGATACAAAATTCTTGGCTGGCAGTTATTCTGTTTAAGGAGACTAAAGATAGGACTTTATTCCTTTCTGGCTTGTAAGGTTTCCATTGAGAAGAAACTTCAGTCAGTCTGATGGGTTTTCCTTTGTAAGTTACTTGATGTTTTCACCATATGGCTAGTAGAAATTCCTCCTTCATGTTCACCTGGCCAGTCTGATGATTACATGCCTTAGCAATGCTTTTTTGCAATGAATCTCCCAGGTGTTCACTGAGCTTCTTCTATCTGGATGTGTAAATTTCTAGCAAGCTCCAGGGAGTTTTCCTCATTTATTCCCTCAAATAGGTTTTCCAGGCCTTTTGCTTTTTCTTCTTCACCCTAAGGGATACCTGTGATTCTTACCTTGGGACATTTTACATAATCCCATATTTCCCATAGACTTTGTTCATTCCTCTTGAGTCTTGTTCTTTATTTTCGATTGACTGGATTAATTCAAAAGAGTTGTCTTCAAGCTCTGAAATTCTTTCTGCTGTTTGGTCTAGTCTATTCTTAAAACTTTCCACTGTGTTTTGTATTTCCATAAATGAATTTTTCATTTCCAGAAGTTCTATTCAGTTTTTTAAAAAATATATCTATCTTTTTTGTAAATTTTTTATTCATTTCCTGAATTATTTTTCTGGTTTCTTTGAGTTGGTGTTCTATTGTCTCTTGGATTTCATTGAGCTTCTTTATAATCCATATTTGGAATTCATTATCTGTCATTTCAGTATTTTCATTTTCCTTGGAATTCATTGCTGGAGAGCTGGTGTGATCCTTTGGGGGAGGGGGTCCTTTCACTCAATTTTTCGTACTTCTGATGTTCTTGTGCTGATTCCTTCCCATCTGGAGCATTAGCTTATTTTTAAATACCCAGTAACAGAAAACTCACTCACTGCTTTCTAAGTTCTCACTTACTTGTTTATTTGCTTACTTGCTTCTGAAAATATGCACATACACACACATGTACATTTTTTGGAAGGTGATAAGTATAATATAGGAAAAATATCCTGGGCTTTGTGTTGAATGGACCTCAAATCCCAGCTCTGCCACTTTCTGTCTGGAATTAAGGAAATGTTTTAACATTTTTGAGCTTTAATGTTGTCACCTGCTAAAAAGAAGGAAGGACAGCAATATCTACTTCCTGGATTCTTTTGTGAATTTATTGGATTATGAAGTTCCCAAAATTGGTGTCAATTAATGTCAATTTCTTTCCCCCTTCTTCATCACCCTTTCCTTCTAGCCTTTCATTTATTTCCTACAATGTAGATATCTTGAATGACAATTTGGGTTAATATTGAAATACTGTAGCCAATATACTGTTGACAAAAATATCACAAAAAGCCATAAAGAAGTCATTATGTTGAAAAGACCCTTGCCTGGCAACTAGACTCATAAATTCATGATGATAATGATAATTAATGTCCTCACTTGATTTCAAATTCTTCAAGGGCATGGATCTTGTCCTATATCACCCATAGAATCTACCATAGGTCCTTTTGTGTAGTAGAAACTCAATAAATGTTTCAAAATTGAATTATGCTTTCTGTTACAAATTTAATTTCAGAAATGTATACAGATCATGGCAAAAATACAAATAATATTTGGATGTCTGTTACTTTTGGATTATAAGCTCCTACAAAGGAGTATAGAGGCTTGTTCCTGCATTTAAGCAGTCAAAAAGAAAGTTTATATTCTCCAAGACTGCTATAATCCTGAGGGCTGTTGCATTAACAACTGGGCCGTAAGTACTGATCAAATTTCTGCAAAATTCATTTCTTTTCTTTACATGTATGATTGAACTACATTTCTCCCTTTAGGGGATTAGAGTATTTGAAAAGTTTATTTTTAGTTATCCTTATATTCCTAATGTCTGTCACAGTGACTGGCAACATTTCATGGATGGATAGACAAATGTGGATCTGTGGAGTCCAGAGCTTCTCCTCTATTTTGAGTATATTTTCTGAAAAATACAATGAAAGCAGAATTTAAGATTGAATGTAAAGATCTAATGTATGCATTATTTACTTTAAAATAATTTAAATATTCACTTTATAATTTAAAATTTAATACTGTATTCTGTCTGGTTCGTTGGGTCATTATATAAGGTAATGTCAAAACATAAGTTACTCCAAAGTTATGGAGATAAGTCCCTGTCTGTGAAAGAATTTGGCACAGATCAACATATAATGATGAGCTTAACCATTGCAGACATAATGCTTCTCAAGGGATAGTTTGTAAATGTATTGCCCTTACAAACTTAGGAATTATCTAAATCCAATCATGATAAAAACATGATTTTAGAGAGTTAATTGGAAATAAAAAAATGTTTGAAGAGGAGGATGGTCAGCAAGCAGTCTTCTTGTGCAGCTCTCAGCACTCTGTAATTATTGTCTTAATATCCCTGCATACACCCCAGTCCCATTAAACTACAAGCTCCAAGAGAACAGGGATCTTTCTTTTTTCACTATGACACCCCAGATCCTAGCACAGAGCCTGGCATACCATGTGTGTTGGGGTTTCTGGAAGAGCCCAGATGTGGTCTTCTCATCTCCTCCAGGTTCCAAATTACTTGAGAATTAAAACATCAGCTTTCTTAGTAATAAATCTGGAAAGCAAAAACGATTCTTACTATTCTCTTCCTCAATGACGTCCTGAAAGCAGGTAGTCTTTGGCCTCTAGAACACACCCTCTTTGCTTGGTTGCAAAGAGGAGGCACTGAGGCTGGAAGTATAGAATAAATACTATTGCCTGCAGGGAATCAAGGCCTCTTACCACCAAGAATTGTGAAGGGGGTCTGAGATTTTAGCCTGCTTGAAAGCTAACAAGGAGCCTGTAACTGTTTCATGGATGCTGGCAGAAGACATGAGACTCCTGGGTCAGAGACAAATGACTTTATTACTCACGGCAAATGCAATAGCCAAAGTGTCAGCAGGATGTTCACACCAGTTTCCCATATTTGCCCCCAGGTCTCATGGGGACAACACCGGTAGTCCTAGCTGAACCCTGCACATACAGGCAGTTGTGTTACAAGAGAGGAAATCTGCACTTGAGTGATTTGCCATGTTTTTAGCAAGTGGAGTCAAACCTGCTCTTTGTACAGGCAGAGACATTACCTCCTCTCTCAAGGTTGGTGCCGCAAATGCAATCCTCAGGATGGCCTGAGTAAAGAACACTTACAGTCTTGCATTCCGGACACACACAAAAGAACATGTAGAGATACTCAAGGCCCATAGCCAAGTGCCTCTTTAAACACCAATCAGATAAGCACCCCCTTCCCACAGAAGAGGAAGAGGAGGTTGAAGAGAATGGGGAAGTATTATTCCAACACCTCCCTCCTTGGCAATAAAGCAGCAGTCCCCTTATGGAGGCACTTCCCAGCTCTTTGCTCACTTAACCTATTGGGTCAACAGGGGCGTGGCTGCTCCTCCTTGGGAGGAGAACAGCAGTTCATTAGGGTAACCCTGCTCCCACATTTACTAAGAGATGTTTGAATCCACTATTATGCCTTTCATTATCCTCTTGGGACAAATTGTGGGCAGTTCTAATGTTGCCTGCTTAGCGGTTAGTTTTGTATGCCAACTTGGCTAAGCAATGGTGCCCAGTTATTTAATTAAAAAAAGGTAATGTAGGTGTTGCTGTGAAGGTATTTTGTAGATATGGTTAACATCTACAATCAGTTGACTTTAAGTAAAGGAGATTACCCTGGATAATGTGGATGGGCCTCATCCAATCAGTCGAAAGGTCTTAAGAGCAAAGCAGAGGTGTCCCTGAGGAAGAAGAAATCTCCCTTCAGACTGCAACATCCACCCCTGCCCGGGTTTCTAGCCCGCCAGCCTGCCCTACAGATTTCAGATTTACCAACCTCCACAGTGGCCTTAGCAAATTCCCTAAAATACAACCTACTGTTCTGTTTCTCTAGAAAACCCTGGTGAATAAAACTGCATATCAGAAATAGGTCAGAACAAGATATTAATTCAATAAGCCTACAGCTCTGCTGAGTCTTTGCTCACCATGCAGCCTTGCTGTGGCTTATTCAGGGCCTCAAGTCTCTTGATACCTGGGAGAGAACAGATATCAGTAGTCCAGCCACTGTGAGGTAACAAATTGGCATCTTTGCTGTGCTGTCCACATTTTTCTAAACCAAATATGGGAGCACATGTCAGATATGAGTGTACTTACAGGGAAAAGTGGAGAGAATATTTGAAACCAGTCCGTTCCAAAATGTCTGGGACATATGATCACTGTATTTATATATCATGAGGGTTTGCTTCACCCCAATTAGTGCCCCTGGCCAGATAAACTCTAAATGTACCCCACAAGGCTCAACTTCTGGACAAGGTCAAGGATCTCCCAGTTATTCCACAAATCTCCACAGGATACCTCAGAATGGCCAGGCACCATCTTGGCACTTTGGAGAAAAGGAAGAAGACACCATTCTGCTCACTGAAGGAGCAGCTCCTGATGGGACAGATGGGTAAGTAAAGGCATGGTCACAGAGCAGGGACACTGGTGTCCTATCAGAGCCCAATCCCAGGAACTCTCCAAGGTTCCACACACACACCCAGACCCCATAAAAGAACCCCCTTTCTGTGCCATTTCATCCTTTTTTAAACTCAACGAAGGCTCTCTGTAGTGTTCAAAGTACCTAAACTCACTTCTCTGCAGACCAGAGTCACCTCAGGTCTGTGTCCATGGCTCTCAGTTGACCCAAAGAGAAATCACAGGGACAAGGCCTACCCCACTGATAGCCATCCATGCACAGCCTGGCCATTTGTCCTGCTCAGGCAGGACAAAGTAGTCACCAATGGTTGTCCCAAGCCCCTGGGTCCAGGGCTCCCTGCTTTTGAGAAAGCCTGGAACTAAAAAACACTAACTCCTGTATTCCTCCCTCCTAGACTCACCTCTTCCACTGGACTATGAGCTCTGGAATGCAGGAAGCTGCTTTCCCAGAGTTTAGGGCCAGGCCTGGTCCAGCCAAAGTGCCCAGTGCCCCTGTGTTGAGGGGAGGGAGAGAGGAAAGCAGAGAAAGAGTAAAAGAGACTTTAAGGATGAGAAACCCAGTGGCAAAGTCAAAAGAGCACTTGCCCTCTGAAGGAGGAGTCCTAGGTTTGAATACTGTCAGCTCTTAACTGTTAGTGTGGCTCTGGGTAAGTGACAAACTTTTCTGATCCTCAGTTTCTTCATCTGTAACAATGGGGTCATAATAGCATCTACTTTATAGAGATAAAATGAGATGATGTCTGTGGAGCACTCAACAGAGTGTCTGGCAGACAATTAACGGTCCATGTATGTTAATTTTATTATTGTTATAATCATTATATCTCCACTCTTGACCTGCGATTCCTCGCCTATAAAATGAACGTTAAACCAGGTGACCCCCAACAGTTCTCTGACTTGGTCAGGCAAAAATTAACTCTCTTCATTTGTGTTAGTCCCACTCACGAATGACAGAGGACACCAGGGCAGTGGAGGTGCTGGAGCCCACCTTGAGCTCTGCTTCAGGTACTCAGGCAGCTCCTGCATCCAGTTCTGGGTGATGCCATTGCTAAATGCAGCTGAAAAGCTTCCATCTCTAGGTTGACTTGTGTCTTGCCGCTCGTTGCAATGCTAAGCTAATGTTAAATCTTACATTCAGCACACGTTGAATTGCTATTGATTGTCACATGGTGTCTCAGATTAGCTTTATTGCATTATATATTCAGCCACGTACAGCTTGCTAAAACCAGCATCCAGAGTCACCTCTCCAGTCCCTGCAGGCTTTAGGATGTTTTCAGGACTGTGAATTTCTTACAGAATTAAAGAACATTTTCACCGAACAACTGGCAACTTACACTGGAGAACCGACATTGAACAACTAAGGAAAAGAACCTCAAAAACACTGTCTGCAAGGAGTATAAATCACTACTGATCAATTTCAATGACTCCCAATGCATGAATCATTTCAGCAATAAAACTGTTTAGGAAAAGACTGAAAGCTGTGTGTCTTAATCTTACACTCCCACAATCTGTTATTAAATATGTCCAGGGCAACAATGGGTTATGGATTCACTTGAAAAACTACTTAATTCCTCAAAACTATCAAGACTCAAGTGGAATTTACAAGTGAAATCAGACAAGATTTGTTGCTCACTAGAGTTAGTCGGTAGAGCTGAGACATATGGGTGATTTTTCTCTCATTAGTGAATCTTTCAATACTTGAAAAGTAATAACTTCTCAAGAATTGCACTTATCTGGGACCAACAGTGCAGAGCAGCTACAATTTTTCTTACTTCAATACTCCATGTGGTTTTCTGTCTCCAGTGAAAGAAATCTTCCACCTTTTCTAATAAAGTTTGCTACGATTTTTCTCCACCTCTTCCCCCAAAAAAGAAAATCACAAGTTTAGCTAAAAATTAGATGGCAATATCTTTCCCGGTTTGGTACTTACCTGTTAACATATTGATTCATGACTGTTAATGCTGACTCCTAAGTAGACCATGAGATCCTCGGCTGTAGAAACATCAGAAGCTTTCCCTGAGTTTCCCCAAATATGCAGAGTGGTGTCTGGCAGACAATTAAGCAGGGCAATTTTGCCCCCCAGGGGATGTTTGGCAAAGTCCGGACACATTTTGATTGTCACAACTGGGCTGCGGTGGGTGTCACTGGCATCGAGTGGGTAGAGGCCAGGATGCTGTTAAATATCTTACAATGCTTGGGACAGCCCCCACCGCATGAAATTACCCCACCCAAACTGTCAATATTGCCAAAGTGGAGATATCACCATCTAGAATCATCCCAGGCACATAATAAATGCTCAAAAGTGTTTGTTGATAGAATATAACTGACTTGTGTTCATGTTAAGACAAAGGAGAGCTCAAAGTGGAGTGGAGTGGGACAGTCAGGGGATTCCTGGAGGAGACAGGCCCAGCAGACACTTGCAGAACTTGGGCGGGCAGGGAGGAGAACAAGCGACATTCCAGAAAGGGAAAAGCCACAGGAGCGCGGCACTTGCGAGAGGTCCAGGAGGACGAACCCCACTGGTAGAATCCTAAAGAAACACTTCAGACCAGGGAGATCTTAGTAGAACAGAACTCAACGTCAAATTTGAATGAATGACGTGGCTTTGTTCTGAAAACCATTGATATGATGTGTTTTGGGGAAGGAGAGTAGGAAAAAATTATCTTTAGCACCATTTACATTTGTGTAAATAAATAGCACCACTGATTTATATTAGCACCATTTTACAGATGAAGGAGCTGAGACGTGGAGACATTAACCATAAAGTTTGGAATATTTTTTGCTTTATAATTTGGTAAATTTGCTTACTTACGTCTTTGGACATGAGTTGGGTGTTATTTCAGACAACACCATTAATGTGTGGTATCACGTGGTGTGTACAATGCTGGCTGAGAAACACCATTCTGGATCTGTAGGAGAGCTCAGAGAAACCTTCTGATGGTGCTTCTCCCGATAAGGATCTTATGTCTGTCATGGGCCCAGGCTGGCTCCACCACTTAGTGGCTCATGACCTTGGGCAAATGGCTGGATTCATGAATATTAAATGAGTTCTTAAATGTAAAGCAGATAGAACAGGAGTAGGCACATAGAATATGCTCAGTCCTATTGGTTATTTTTATTACCTTCATTCTTCTTAATGATGGTTCCTTAATCCTAGCCTACATATGAGTTTCTATGGGATTCGCCACCCGGATAAGCAGCGTCAATTCATCTGGTGGTAGCAAAATGGAGGAGGAATTAGTGTAGGGCCAAGGGAAAAATTTCCCCTTCGCCCTCTGAAGGTTCACTGAAAAATCAACTCACAAAAGGCAGATTAATTGGAGAAAAAGCATACAAAATTTATTTGATCATAGTTTTTCTATGACACAGGAGCCTTCATAATGAAGACCCAAAGGTACAGGGGAAATTGCCCATTTTTATGCTTAGGTTCAACAAAGTATGGACAGCCGTGTAAAAATATGATTGGACAAAAATGGTATGACCTAATGATAATAAATTGAGTGAGGAAACCCAGCAAGGCTTGTGTGTCTGGATTCTTCTTGGCCTCTCTGAGCATAAATTCCTTCCTTCTGGGTGTGGGGCAGGGCCCTCTCTGGAATGGGGTCTCATGACCTACAGTCAAACAAGGTAGGTCACATCATTTCTTTACAACCAGTTTTTATACACAAGGGCAGAAGGAAAGTTAGAGTAGATTTTTAGGTTTTATGGCTGGCTTTGGGGAAAAGGGCTTCTCATTTCCGTGGTTAGCCTTGGAGGAGAATGGGGCTGAGAGACAGGATGGTGGGAGAAGGGCA
Organism: Indri indri; assembly: GCA_004363605.1. Lineage (NCBI taxonomy): Eukaryota > Metazoa > Chordata > Mammalia > Primates > Indriidae > Indri > Indri indri. Next base: position 124,824 of record RJWJ010000339.1, on the reverse strand, counting down.
GAGAAAAACTTTTCCATCTGAGCCTTCCGAGGCCTTCGTTTTGCGGTATTGTTTTCTGAGTCTCAACTTTAGCAAGCCTCTTTCAGGCCTTTCCCAACTCTTATCAACAGGATATTTTCACAGATCTCCCAAGATTAAGGGATTTCAATGTCACTGTTTGTGCTGAAAACATTTTCTGCTGTAGCCTCCTTGTTAAACCTGTAGTTTAGAGCAGGAAGCAGTAAAGCAAGCGCGTGCAGCCTGCTGCTCTGAGCAGCCGGCTGAGCAATGATTCCCATCAGAGGGGTGTGTGTGTGTGTGCACGCGTGTGTGTGCATGTGCATGTGGTGCAGGGAGGGGGAGAGAAATGGATGTACACACAAGGACAACCCAAGAGTTTCTGGGAGCACAGCATGAAATTGCAGGGGGCTGGGACCCTCATACTTCCCAGCAATCAGCACCTTTCATGCAACTTCTGTTTCCAATTTTTAAAAAAATGGAGTGGGTGGCTCCTCCATCAAAGTTATCTCCTCCACTTTTAATAGCTCATTAAGTGGGAAAGGCTCCAGAGGAAAGCTGCCAAGCTGGGGCTGGAGGCTCTGCCATCGGAAAGGCTTGGAGAGATTGAACCTAGAGCAGAGATGCCAGTGGGGCCCATGGTGGCTGCCATCAGAGATCTGCGGGGCTGACAGTGGGGATGGGAATTAAATATGTTATGTGTGGGAGCAGGTTTCAGTACAACATATTGAATGTCTTTCTGCTACTTAGAATAGTCTAAAAATGAAATTCACTGGCAACGAGTAATGAGCTCTCATCACTAGAGTTATGCAAGCAGGGGCTGAGTGGCCACTTGGGAGGGATGTAGTAGATTTCAAACTGTAAAGTGATTTCCAAACATACAGTTCCCAAATTTAAAACTCACGTTAGCTGTGTGGATGTGAGGCGTAGGTCCTGCTTCTTTTCTTTACCTTACCCAGGTTTGACTATACCAGTGTTAGAAAGAGTTTCCATCTCCATGGCCAGATCTTGTTGATCGGTACTGGCTGACTGGAACACTCTGTTAGGAGGGTTTCCAAGGCTATGTAATGTGACAGATTAGTAATGTCTGCCAGGGACAAAGGAAAGGAGCAAAAGAGGCCCGTTTTTTATTTTTATTGTATATACAGCAGCTATACATAATTACAATAATATTTTTTAAATTGTTTAATCTAATTTCTCTTCTAAATGAGCAAATTTTTCCCTTTCCATCATTATGGTTAGGGCATGAGATTTATTGCCTCAGGGAAGGGGCAGTTGAATCTCTCTAGAACAAAGAGCCTATGGGGTAAGGAAGAAGAAAGACACAACATAGAGCAGTTTCCAGCAGGCAGAAGGGACAGTAGAAGCCCTTCCTGGGGAGTTCTGGATGAACCTGGGAAGAAGTGGCTTCCCCACCCCCCGCTCCACCCCCAACCTCTGAGCCCCAGCTCAGAGCAGAGTGTAGACAGAGAGAAATCTGCATTGGGGTGAAGGAAACGCTGAACACAAAGGCAGATCCATCTAGCACTTCCTGTTTGGAATTCCAGAGGAAGACCGTCTCACACTGCCCCCGTGTCAACACAAGGCAGCTGCTGCAGCAGGTCACAATGACAGGGTGGCATGTTGAGGAAGAGAGGGGGCTAGAATAGGTGCCCCGAATGTTTCTGTTCACACATGGTGTGGAAGTGTCCAGAAGTTCTCGTGGGCACCTGGTGAGTGTTGAAAGCAAGGGGTCCGCCTTGAGCAGCCGTTGTCAAGTGACATCAGGTGACACAGCTGACTGTTAGAGGATCTATAGGCCAGTGAGGGCTGAGATGGCATCGCGTCAACAAGGGGGACCACCAAGCCCGGAAGGTGCCAAGAGAGCAACCCCAAGTTATCCCACCATGGATGTGTCAGTAGCAGATGCCCAAGGACAGAGGCCGTGGCTGGAGAGAGTCCAGCTGGAGGTCAGAGGCAGCTGACAGAGAAGCACAGCACTCTGACCAGGAGCCTCTCCCTGGAGCAGTGAGAACCGGGAAGCTTCCCTTGCTTGAAGGCACTGGGGCATGGGGGAGGTAGGGGAGATCCGCAGAAAGCTCCCACAGGGGGCCTGAACTTCAAATTGACTTATTAATTGCTATTAATACAAAGGCCGTGTTAACCCAGAAAAGACTGAGTTACTTTTAATTGGCAAATGTAAGTCGTGGTGTATGGCATGGTGAAGAGGAAACTGCCCTTTCCAAGTCTGAGCATGGCCATTTCAGCATCTGCGCCGTCTCCCTCACACACATACACACCGTAAGTACACATGCAGTCAGTTATGAGAACCTGCCAAGGTGTAGCCAGAACAGAAAGGTCTGGAAGGCCTCTTGAGAGCAGACAAAAAGAAAGGAAACAATTGGGTGGGCAGAAATGATGGTAGCATGGTAGGAAAGAAAGAGAGCAAGAAATCCGCCTGAAGAGTAACAACAGTAACTGACACTATTGAACATTTCTCATGGAACAGGCACTTTGCAGCCTCACTACTCCAAGTGTGGCCCAGAGACCCACAAGTATCACCCAGAGCTTGTTAGAAATCTGGAATATCAGGCCACACCCTAGACCTACTCATGAGATCCTGCATTTTAACGTGATCCCAGGTGATTTGTATGCACATTAGAGTTTGAGAGGTGTGGCATTACATGATTTAACACAATCAATTTAACACAACAATTCTATGAGTTCAAGGTTATTCTCCCATTCTGCAGATGAAGAAGCTGAGACCCAGCCTAGTTCTCATATCTAATAAGTGCTAGACCCTAGATGCCAACCCAAACATCATGGGTGTCCAGAGCCCACCCTCCTCACTGTACCAAAAGCTTGGGCCACTTCACTGGTTTGTTTCTGGTCAAATGTGTGTTTACAATTGTGTTGATGCATGCCTAGAATGTTTTGGAATGATCTGTGGAGATACAGGAGTGACAAGATTTCCCTTTTCATTATGTTTTCCAAAGTAAAACACCAGATATTCAAGATTCAATCCATGCCTGGGATGCTGTGTGATCAAGTGCCCCCAGCATTTTAAACTTTTAGGTAATTCATAGCTATCATGTCTAAATTGTTCTACTTGTTCTAAATTTTCCCTGCATGTGTACCTTTCAAGATAAGTTCTTTTAGCTGATAAACTCCCATTTTTAAATGCAAATGTGTTTTGAAATGTATCTGTTCAATCACTTCTCCCTCAAAATCATACTATAGCTGAATTACTCAAAAGGAATCCATAGTGAAGCACAGAACATTTTAAAGCATAAGCCTGTGGTGCTTTTCATCTAAAAAGGTGACTAACAGCTTGCATAAGCTTATAGCCAGACTTAAAGCTTAAAATCCCTGTGGAGTTTGCAAAGGGCATTGCGAAAGCCAGCCAAACCTAGGAAACATAAATGTCTCTGCACACTGACTTATCTACCAGTCACAAAACCAGACTGATTTTAAATTGCTGTTACTCATTTCAGCTCTACAACCTCTATTTTCATGACAGTGAGTTGAAAAAGCACTCTTTCCTCTGTTAAGAAAAATAAGAAACGGCTCCTATCTAACAAATGTTAATTAGGTAATGCAATATGGTGAAAAGAGTCATGAAGTGAGATGAAACCCATGCACCCATATCTGGCATGAAGTGGGTAATTATTAAACCTACACTTGAAAAAAATGAATGACATCTAGTCCCAGGTCTGGAATTAACCAGCTCTGTGGTCTTGGAGAAGGCACTCTCCTAAGTTCATTTTCCTTGGACGCAGTGATCGCCTCTGATTCCTTCTCACTCCACAGGCTCAAATTTAAAATCAGATCTTAATTATGTGCTAAGTAAAGTATAGCATACTTAATTTGAAGGATGGCATACCGATAAAGATAATTAAGAAGATGACAAGGCAGCATGGAAATTACTCATTACATAATGAGGAACAAAAAATGTTGTTTTTACTCTCTAAAACTATGTAGGATTCTGTGTGCGTTGGAACGAAAGCTGGAAGGAAAGAGGGGACAAAGAAAACAGAGTGATATCACAGGTGGGTGATGTTTCTTTATATTTTTATTTCCATTAATTTTCTGTTTGAAGTTTAAAAATCTTACTTTTAGGGAAACATTTCTTCATGTTTTACGAAAGAACTGTTTGCGTGGTACTTTGCTGTCATTGATTTTCTCAGCTTCCAAAATGGTGTTAGCCAGGTTGATCTCATTGCTATTTATGTACTGTGTCACCTTCCAGAGCTCAATACTGTTTCCAACGTTGTCACACGCCTGTGTCCCAGGAGAGGCACGTCCCCATCCTCTCAGCCCAAACCCATAGCCACTGCCACTTGCTTTTCCTTCCACTGCTGACGGGGAGAGAACCAGTATCGAACAGAAAGGTCAAATTGGAGCACTTCAGTGGGGAAGGGACCTAGGAGTTTGCTCCATCCTTCCTCTGAGGTAATCCATTTAGAGTGTCTGCCTGGTTCGTGAAGAAGCCCCTCACCGCCCCACTTCTGTCCACAGGTGAGGGCCCCAGCAGCCATTTTGGACAATATGGCTCTGCTCCCCACCAATGCAGCATCTGATTGGACCAGTGCAGAACATCTGACCCAAGATGACCAATCAGAGCCTCTTTCCCAGACATTTTAAATTGGGCCTAAGAAAAAGTCAATCTCTCAACAGACATAAAATCCAAAACACGTCAGCGTGACAGCTCCAGTGTTGTGGGATAGGGTGCACGTGGCCCATGGGGACTGTAAAAGCAGAGAAAGTTCATATGGGGAGTGTGATGCTAGGAGAGGTGAATCTGGATGCCTTTTTTTGACCTGTCGTTCGACGTCTTCCTACGGGACTGCTGCAGCCGGTCCTTGGGTTCTGTGAAACACCCTGAATCCTTATAACAAAGTCCTCTTTTGGCTTAAGCTAAGGCAAGTTGGTTTTTGTTTTTTGCAATCAAAAGCCTCCTAATACAGTTACCTCCCTCAGGTAACTAAGTGGGAACCTCCAGCATACCAAACGAGGCCTGGTGGCCCCGCTCCGCATTTCACCCTGCTGGGCCCACCTGGTAGCGCCCACACGCCTTCCTGCCTCTTGTCTCTGGGCTTTGCTCTCTGCTCTGCCTGAAATGCCGGCCAGCGCACTAAGCTCCCTCCCCAGCCTCCCAGACAGGTGAAAACCTGGCTGCAGGGTCTGCTTACTTCTCTCTTTACTGTCAACCTTGCATGTGATTAAAGCGCTCAGACAGAGTGACCCCTGCGGTGCTGGGAACTGCTCTTTCTAGTCCATGCTAGCCAGAACGAGCTTTGAGCTTTCAGAGAGCAGGCCCTCCCGGGGAAGTTGAGGGAGGCTGTCTCCTTGCCGTAGCCAGAGACGATGTCTGATGTCGTTCTCATGAGGTTGGGCTGCGTTCTTTGTTTATACTGTAAGGATTTCCAGAGCATCCAGGTTAGAGGTAGCCTGTGCCCAGCATCCCTGTGCCTACTGTGGAATCAGCAGCTGGTGAAAAAGTACACGTGAGGACTTTTTGCCTTTTAGGGCACAACGAATGAAAGAAGAGAGCCCTTCTGGATATACCTGGGGAGAGGAATACCTTGTCCCTCAAATATTTTCTGAAAAGCAGCAACTGTGCACATTTTAAACGTCAACCTAGTTGAAAGGAATAGCAAATAAAGATGGTACGTTATATAATGCATATAGAGTGCCTCACAAAAGTCGTCAGACATAGTTGGTATTATTATCCCTGACTTACACATAAGGAAACTGAGGTACAGAGGTTAAGCAACTCACTGAGCTTACACAGGGACAAAGTGGGACTCTAGGTGCACAGCTAGTCTGCCTGGCTCCAGTGACTGTCCTCTAATCCAGTGGTTCTCAAAGTGTGCTCCTTGGACCAGCGGCAGCAGCACCGCTTAGAAGGCACTTGTTAAATGCAAATTCTTGGGCCCCAGCCCAGACCCACTAAGTCAGCCACTCTGTTGTCAGAGCCCAGCAATCGGGGTTTTAACAAGCCCTCCAGGTGACTCTGATGCATGGTCTAAATCCTTATTACTCAATGTGAGTCTCAATCCAGTGGCCTGGGCATCACCAGGGAGCTGATTAGAAATGCAGACTCCTAGGCCCTACCCCAGACCTAGTGAATTGACATCCACATTTTAACACCTCCAGGTGATTTGTATGCACCTAAAAGTTTAAGAATTCAAAAGGACTGCTCTTCGGCTGTGAGGGGCAAACAATTGACCTTTAATATGCCATATAATTTTAATTCTGTTTGAAGTCCAGAAAAGGAGGGGAAGAGAGTGGGAAAGTCTATTCTGAATTGAATTGACAAAATGTAGATTAACAGAAGAGGCATACAATTTTTATTAATGTTTTTAATTCTACATGCATAGGGGCTTCACAAAAAGGAAATGAAAAACCTGAAGAAGCAGTTAGGCTCAGGGACTTACATATCATTTCAACAAAAGGTGATAAACTGTGGAGAAGTGACCAAAGAAAAGAAGATCGATAAATTGTGAGAAATAGGGGTGATAAATTATAGGAAAGTGACTAGGAAATACATGAGGAAAACTAATGAAAGATAAGGGCTATTTCAGTGAGGTCTGCTTATGCAGATTCGTCTTGATGCCAACTCTCCATCTCCAGTCATGAGGATTGCTGTCCTTCCCCTGGCACAGGAGACATGGGGACAGTTATGTTCTGCTTTTAGGCAGATAACAAAAGGGCAGAGAACTTTTCCTGTATCTGTTGATTCTCAATTGCCTTCAGCTCAAAATAATCCTTATGCCAAAGTGGCATATTTTAGGGTGACATATTCTGGACCTCTTCGCAAAAAAGAGGCAAACAACCAGTATGGCTCATAAGGACGAAAAGGCCCAGCTTTGCAGCCTTCAGTTCTGCCGCACAGCAGTGGAATTGGTGGTGGTTAGAGTGGAAGTCAACATGCCCTATTGGCTTATAATGATCACTTTTTTTTATTTTCCAGATATCGCTATGCAACATATGCTTTTATAAATTAACACTAAAAGGCCATAGCCCCTTGGATGTCAAAGTGTCTGCTGTTACTCACTCTCTCCTCCCCTCTAATCTGTGGCTTCCGATATACTGACCTTGGAAATCAGATGAACTCTGTGGCCATCACTGAATGCAAAGTAAGAGTATTTTCTGAGCCAAGGCTCAAGGAAGCATTCCTATGAAGAAGGCACATGAGTTTCCTTGCCACCTCGGCTGCACACAACCTTTTATGGTTTGTCTGCTGGTACCTGAGTATATTCTAAATTGGTGAAGTTGCTGGACAGCAGAGTTCTGCATAAGTGAAGTGGTAGTGTTGCTCATAACAAATAGTTACTGGATTAAGAGATTGCATGACTCTGATGCCCCAGACATCTCCCTCCGAGAGAAGACGGCTGCAGGTGGCAAGAACAGAGCCAACTGGGGTCCTGTCTATTCCCCATCAAAGTGAGGTTATTTAGGTTCACCACCTGGTTACTAGATTTGCCAAATGGCAAGCCTGAGTAACTGCTCAGAAGGAGAGTAACTACCATTCCATTCCCCTAGCACAGCAGATACTGTTAATTTAACATGTGATGCACATAACAGTACATCATGGGTAATGAGGCATCCTAGAGCTATCATAAAGGCAGCCATCTGGGCTCGTGTTGGACAGCCCTGTGCACAGTGGCCATGGGAACAGCCCAGCTGAGTTGTTTGGGGGCAGGAATGAAGAGGAGGTGTAGGGATGGGGTAGGGAAGAGAGTTGGGTGGGGCAGGCGAGAAGCAGAGTGTATAGCCACATGTGCTGCTGTCCTCAGAATTGAAATAGTTTTGGCCACTGAAAAGTTAGTTGCTTCTATCTCTGGGCAATTGCTGACTCCTGCCCAACCTCACCTTGTCCTCAGGGTTTTCTTTGTTATTTTCAATTCTGATGAAAAAATAATGACATTTTTATACCAATGCAGAAAAGAATAGAAATGTCACTAAAGATAGCTTTGAACACTTTGACAACTCTAGTCCAACTCTGACAGTGACAAAAAGGGCTTTCCTTTAGGAAATGGTATGCGTATCTGGGTCGGGTAGGGTCCAGGAAGGATTCATACACTTTGCCTCTCCTCTGGAACAAGCTTACAAGAGAAAGTGGAAGTCAACATGCCCTGTTGGCTCATAATGATCACTTTTTTTTTTTCATTTTCCAGATATTGCTGTGCAATATATGCTTTTATAAATAATCACTAAATCATCACAACCCCTTGGATGACTACCCATATCATGGAATACAATGTAACCACTAAAATGATGCTCAAGAAGTTTGCTTATTAACATGAAAAGTGTCTTGCCTGTACATTAAGAGGTCCCACTAGAGCTGTAAGTTGTGAGGCTGACAGACGTAGGACCCTGGGCCACAGAGAGTAAGGCCCAGAAGGAGAAGCAGGTGAACCAGGCCATACCCAGAGTCCGGCATTGTAAGCCACACAGGGGCAGGAAGCATTTCTTGTCATCATTCATATCCCTTTATGTTCACCCTCATTCCCCACGGTACCCGCACAGGGCTGCCCAAATCAAGCAGTCAGTTTCATGTTCGTTTATCTATTCAGCAGAAATTTATTAATACTAGCTGCTAGGCCCCGGGAAGACAGTGGCAAACAAAACAGAAATAGTCCCTTCCCTCCTGGAACTTAAAGTTGCAGAGTGAGGGTTCAACTGCCAGACTGGAATCCTTGCAAGGAAGGAAAATGCGGGCTTCTTTTCATCGTTCTTCTCTCATGTACCCTGCACTTTTCATAGAGTACGGATGAGGCTGGGAGCTTTTGTGCCCATTTTACAGATGAGTAAAATTCATATCCCTTTGAAACAACATTCCCACTTATAAAAATATATCCTAAGGAAAATTCTTAGTGTGGTTAAGATTTTAGACAAAAAGATGTTCACCGGTGAGTCATTTATAATAGCCAAAGAATGAAATCAGTCTTAAGTATTATAGGAATCGTTAATTATGGTATATCTATAAGGTGAAATATTGCAATAGCAATTTTAAAAGTTTATAAAGAATATTTACTTACATACACAAATGTTTCTGATATAATATTAAGTAGTAAAGGATGAAAATTTGAGTGTAGAAAATAAACCATGAAAATACATCGAAAGGATGAAAGAAATAATGTTTAAATATTAACAATTATAGTGTTGGAGGGTCCTGCTTCTGTACACTTTTCCATATTGTCCGCATTTGTGTGCCCCTCCCCTCTGTCTTGCCTCATCCTTGAAGCTCACCTTATAGAAGGAGGGAAAGACTTCACTTCTCACATGGTCAGGTCCTTCAGAAATCATGGAAAATAAGCAAAAACATCTAACAAACATCTCGTTGCCTTGATATTTTTCTGTCCACTCGGTTTCATCAAAGCAGAATTGGATGGACACATTTCAGAATACAGATAACGGGGAAATGTTCTAAAAATAAGGTTAAAGGCAGTAAAGTCTATTCGAGGAGGCTTGGGTGGATGGAAGGTGGCTGCGTAGACACAGGGCTGCCAGCAGGGGCGCTGCACCCCGCGCAGGGAGCTCCTCCTGCTCCTGGCAGGATCCGGCCGGCCCTGGGCGGCAGCCTAGGTTTCCTCCCAAATCTAGGAATACAGGAGATGCTGATCTATTTTCAAAATCAGTTTTCCTCACTGGCCCTTTTCTTCTTCCCACCCGTCCTGTGACTATAGGTTAAGACCGTCCTCGCTCTGGGTCTCTACTCCTGCTCCTGCTTGTTAGAAGCTGAGCGCTTTTCATGACTAAACTTGTGAGACTGTCAGTTGGGGTGGGGGATGCTCTTGTGATCCACTTCAAGGAGTCGTTGCCGTCCTCGCTGCTTTCTAAGGAATGCCCCCCAGCAAGAGCTGCTGCATGTCCCCCTCAAGGCCACGCCCACAACTCACTGCCTGGGGAGGGGTGGGGGAGCTTTGGGAGTGAAAGTGAAGAGTGCGGAGATTCTTCCCCTGCGTTTTATATGGAGTATACAGAAAGAAACCAAAGACGCCAAAGAGAATTCAACATACCTTCCATCTTCATCACGCTTTTCTATTGTCGTGTACATGTTTGGCTCATCTGCAATGCCGGTAGAGCCGGGAACCCACCAAGGTGGCCCTTGACAGATGAGGAGACTGAGGCACAGCATCCCTTGGGGAGCAAGAGTGAGAGAGAGAGCAGGTCTCCGACGTGGTGGCCGTTCTCTTTACACTCAACCCCACTGCTTGAAGCCCATGTTTCGCTTTCTCTGATCAAAAGTTCTTTGCCTGTCCTCGTCTCAGCCATGCTCTCTCCGCTGACGCCACGCTCTTTCATCCTATTTTCATCACGGTTACACCATCTAGGTCTCAGTTCTAAAATAGTATGTTCAACTTCTTTGTTGCTCATTAAATCATAGAGCACGGCAGCCTCTCGGGTCTCACAGTCTGATGCTTTCTAGCTCCCGGGCAGCCGATCTCACTCCAAAATAATTTCCTCCAGGGAGGAACCGGAAACGAGTCTTTCTCAGATGCCAACATGTCAGCTTCTAGTGGTGTCTCTGCATGTTTCTCACATGGTGTGGCATGGAACACAGCAAGACCCAGACCAGGGAGAGCTTAGTGTCAGACAGTCCGCGGCAAGCAACAGTCCCAGGGCTCTCATTAGGGGAGGCCTAGAGTTGACGAGATTCCTGAGTGGGTGCTGTGAAACGTGAGCCGTGGGTGCAGAGTTGGGGACGTCGACGATGCACAGGGGGCCAGACCTGAAGGAAGCAAATCATTTCCTGGTTTGTCTGGCACAGGGAAGCTTTTAAAGGCCCAGGTATGACTGTCTCCTTTTGCTCCATAATGTCTCAAAGGCACCACCTGTCACCTGGTGGGTGGCTGACTCAGCAGCCTGGGAGTTCACAGGGGTCCAGCCGGCCTTGGATACAGCCCTGCGGAGCGGAGCCAAAGCATCCCACACAATACTGCTAGGTTAAAGCCAACGGATGTCTCCACACCCTGCATTGTAGAGAAATTCGGGATGAGAGAGGAATAATTGACAGTGTCCCTGACCAAAACAGACACCTTGTCACAACATATTTAGTGGAAAACACATAGGAAACAAAAGCTGAATTCTCCATCCAGGCTGCAGTACCTAATACACCCCTGCTGAGAAGAAAGTACTTAATAAAATCCTTTAAGTTTTATCTGGAGTAGGTGTTACGCAGAGCGATTAGGAAGACCGAAGCCCAACCTTCAAGCTCATGGTGCAGTGCAAACAAACCTGACATGGACAAACAGGCCCAGCAAGCTAACCCAACGAATATTTATTGAGCACACTTACTGTGTGCCAGGCACCAAGCTAGATTTTGACATTACACCAGAGCTGTTCTTTAAAGCTTCCAAAGCAAGTTCACACATACACTCAACTCTGATCCTCATAAAGCCAAGTGACGTAAGGTGTTATCTCATCCCCACTTTGCAGATGAGTAAACTGATGCTCACAGAGGTTAGATGAATGATCCAAGGTCATATGACTAGAATTTAGTATAGCATCAGTCCATGACCACCTAAACTTTTCTGCATTGAGAAAGAATCTCAGGAAATAGAAAACATAGAGTCAGGAGAACATCTTGAGATGGAAGTCTTCTAATCTGTGTCAATTTCACTTGTGTTTAATAGTTCTGGATATCATCCAAGAGCTACTTGTCTTCATGCCCCTAAACACCCATGGACTCTTTCCTACTTGTGCCAACAGCCTGATCCTCAACCTCTATGTGGCCTGCCCCAGATGCCTCTGCATTCTGCCTCCTACACTTTTTGGTAGGAAGGGTCATGTATCAGTCAGGATGTGTTCAGCTTCAAGCAACAGAAAACCCAACTGACATAGAATTAAGCAATAAGAACATTTAATTATCTTACATAACGAGAGATACGAAAGTAGGCAATTCCAAAGATGACACCTTAGCTCAAAATTGTCATGGAAGAACCAAGATCTTTCTTTCTTTCCACTCTGCCATCCTCAGGCTTGTTAGCGCATGGCTATGAAATGGCTGCTACAAGTCGAGTTTCATATCCTCACAAGACTGTGGCCAAAGGCAGATCCTAGTTACACGTCCACCCCAGCAGCAAGGGTGGCTGGGAAAACAGGCATCTAGGATTTCTGACTTCTGGAGGGATGGATGCATAAGGGAAAAAGTGGAAGGTAGTTATTGGATAGCTAATTAACAGTCTCTGCCTCAGGTAACTTTCTGCTTCCTGATTAGGGTCAGAACTGAAACTAATTCCTCCTGAGCAGAAATATGGATTTCTTGACACTAGCTACCTGTTTCTGTATTCGTTTTCTATGGCTGCATGATAAATAACCACAGAGCTAGCAGCTTAAGACAATATCCATTTGTTTTCTCACAGTTCTAGAGATCAGAAGTCCGGAAAGACTTGAGCAGGTGCTCTGCTTAGGTACTTACAAGGCTAGGGTCAAGGTGTTAGTGGTGCCACCCCTCATCTGGAGGCTGTGGGGAGGAATCCACTTCCAAGCTTATTAGGTTGTTGGCAAAATGCAGCTCCTTTCAATTGTAGGACTGAGGCCTCCATGCCTTGCTGGCTGTCAGTCGGGGGCCAATTTCAACATCCAAGGCCACAATCAGTCCTGGCATGTGGCCCCCTCCATCTTCAAAGCCAGCAACGGTGCATTAAATCCTTCTCCCACTTTGAATCTCTCTGACACCCTCTTCTACCAGCCTAATCTTGTGTGCTTGGATTTGACCCACCCAGATAATCTGCCTTTTGCCATGATCATGGGCACAACGCCAGAGGGTGAAGATCATGGGAGCCATCTTCAGATTCTGCCTACCATAGTTGTCACCAAAAAAATAAAATCAGGATTTTTTTTCCCGGAGTTCAGGATGGGGTCAACCTTCCCTGAATCATGACAGACACAGGAGGACTCCCAATTAAAACTGGGCTCTGCATGCAAAAATGTAAAGGAGAGAATAGCTGTTGGGTGGGCAACCAAGAGTGTCTGATTTGATTAACATTTTTTTCTGTAAAACTGAGATATTAACCCTAATTTAGCCAAACAGTAGAACATCATCCAGCTGGTGGACCTTTTGTTTTTAAGAGAACATGGTGTGTAAGAACCACTGATCAGGACAAGGACTCCCACTTCATTTGCCTTTCCCTGTCTCTCCCTCCTGCCTCCCCAGCACCAACACCCATCTCCTCAGCCTGCACCATGCCCCACCCCCCAACTATGAAGAATGCGGACTCACAGGGAGTTTGGTAGGGTTTTCTCCTAAAAAGAACATGGCTACATTTTTCATGTTGGTTTTTCACTGTTTTGTTTCCATCTATTCAACAAAACAGAAGCACAGGGGTTTGTGGGAGGAGGAGGCACCTCTCTCTGAGCGTCCACAGAGCAGGTCCTAGTGCTGCCCATGGTGTTCATAATGAGCCTTTATGGGGCTTGCCATGTTTCTCCGGCAAAAAATCACATCCCCTGTCTTAGACAGAGATGCCTCCTGACCAGTTCTTTCAAGCCATTGTTTGGCTGCCTCATGCCAGACTCAGACCTCCTGTGCTCTTTATTTCCTTTGGTTTTACCTGCTTTATGACATCTATTTGGATGGAATTTTTTTTTCCTCCACCAAAAAAGTCTAAAATCCCAGGTCGGATGTCTCCAAGGAGCTTATATGTGTTCGTACAAACACATGGAAAACCTTAAGAACTGCGAATTATCAGCCAGGAACAGCTCAATGCCTTTCAGAATTCTTTACTTTTGTGGAGGCTTGTGTTTATCTTTTATTTGAAGAGCTTTCAAGCCCATTCTCTTGAAGTACCTTGCCTTACCAGGAGCCCTGCTCATTTGTTCTTGTTGCCTCCTTCATTCAGGAGATCCATCAATCGGCATGGGAAACAAGGCAGCTTCTGTGTAGAATCAAAAGCCACCATATCACAGCTGAAGGCAAGAGAATGCAGTGGGCATTGTTGTTTGTACACAGGCCTTCATCTCTTTGAGAAGTGTCTCTGTTTGAAATGAATGAAGCAGACAAGAGTGTGGCTTCAAAAGCAACTATCCTCCTCTGGGCTTTGCTTATTCAAAGTCCTGTGCAGCACTGTTACTAGAAAGTAAAGTGAATAAAAGGCAAACCTGAGGCAGGCTACAGGTCCCCACGCAAGGGACTCACGCTTGGCCTCAGCCAGGATGTACCATTGGACATTTGCCTTTGCTTTGTCAATACGAGTTTCCAAGGTTAATGTGAAAGCAGCTATTTTCTTCCAGTGATTATGCCTTGACATTACATAAACTTCCCTCACCTAGAGCCTATCCCAGAAGTATGACCGGCTGCTCTCTTTGCCGGTGCCTCTTAAGGGTGTCACTACTGTTGCCATGGTTATAGCTTCTGGACCAGAGGATTGGCTGATCCTTGGCCCAGTTCTTCCACCCAGCTCTCATCTCCTCTGCAGCAAGAGACCTCTTCTTATTCCCCGATCCATTTTGTATTTGGCCGGAAGATTGGAGAGCACACAGTTTTCTGTGGTATTTTATGATCCTTCTGTAGGCTCTTAATGACCCTAATGTTGATTAGGACCTAAAGTCTTAGGCTAATGGAAAAGTTAGAACGAAGTTCAGGACTCATATAGATGATCATCCCAATAATTGGCTTGAAAATCAACACCTTCATCTTTTGTCTGCAGAGGGTTTGCAACGAATGCTAGAGAGTGCTGAGCCAAATATCTGGCTGACGACTAGGCAGTATTAATACAAAGGATGGTACAACATGTATTTGATGTATAATTTCATCTACAGACACACCACACTTTTCCTACCCTCATTTGTCTACCTAAATTTTCTTTTTAATAAGCCTTACATTGTTTGCATCTTTAAAAAGCACTTTAACTTCTTTTGAAGCAAGACTAAATATAAATAAAATATAAGTATATTCATCAGAAATCCATCGGATTAGGATGGATTAGGATGGGAGGAACAAAAGTATAAAGTCTTTTGTGTTCAGGAAGGGAAGTTTGCGTAATGCAAAGTATCTCGAACATATTCTGAATAAAATCAAATAGAATAATTTTATTGTATATTTTCTGTCGAAGAAAAAAATATACACATGGTTGGATTCAAGAAAACTGGGATTTCTGGAACAAGGGAGAGATAAGGACATGGTGCTCTTAACTCAGGGAGCCCTCTGACTAATTAGAGGTCTGCTAGATAAAGTAGCTCACACATAAATTTGGGCAGTTCCTTCAAAAGCCTGGCATGAGCCATGTGGATATCCATACCACCAGGGAGGTGTTCAGTGGGTTCTAGGAATCCCAGTGTCTTGCACACAGTAAAACCTTTACAAATATATGCCAAATAAATTGAAAAAATAAGTGAAAACACATATGCCTGTGTGCTAAATAAGTGCCCAGATAATCTTCAAATTAACCCAGATAGAAATGATTTAGCTGTACTGAGAAAAGTGGATGCTATAAAGGGCTTTGGAGTTATTTTAATCCTCGTAAGGAGGTAGATGTTTTTATCTCCAGATAAAAACATTCAGATGTGGTTAAGGAAGGTTAAGTAACTTGTGCAAGGCCACAGAACTAGTGAGTAAAAGACCCAGGATTTAAGCCCAGGGCGGTCTGATTCTAAAAGCAGACGATTCCTTCAGTCTACTCTGATATTTCCCAAGCTGATGCTGGAAACACAAATCTGAGGCCCCATCCCAGATCCACGAAATCAGAATCTCCAGGGAGGGACTTGGAAACATTGCGTTTAACAAGAGACCAGATGATGCTTGTTACCAGAAAACCACTCTATTGCATCGCATGGGAAATGGACCCATATATTCCTCTGAGTGATCAAATAGAAGCCATCAGAGATTTGAAGCTCATACAACTAAAAATAAATCATGTTATTCTGAAGTTTATCAGACTGTGATATCATAGACTGTGGACTCCTCGGTTTGATAATATAGCATTGTCTGATTTAAGATTGTGTGGATCCTAAAATACCAAGAACATTTTGAAAAATTAAAAGTGGGCTCTAATTTAAGCTTCGGGCTATATTTTAAGCTTTCCTCTCTGCCCCTGTTGGATCCTGAGGAGCAGAAGTGAATGAGAATTCATTCCCAGCAGTTTCCATCGAGGCAGAGGTTCCAGTTGTGCTGCAGCGGAGAACTGCCGGACTGAGAATCAGTCCTCACATCTGGCTCCCCCGAGATCCCCTTTCATTGGATCAGGAAGTAGAAAATCTATCACTGCTTGATTGGTTCTTCTTAGTTTCAGTTTTTGAGAAACGAAGCCTCCAGCTTCAACACCCATTATGAGAGCAAACAACTTATTTGTACAATCTAAACATTCAATTAACTACATGGAAAGCGAGGCAGTGATTCCTAACACGACTGAATTTAAATCAAGCTGTGACTCTCCACAGTGCAGCCGGAAATGCAGATGGACAACTTGAACTGAAACCTGAGAACATCTAAGGGGCTTCGGACCGCTGCTTCTCAGCAGTTTTTATTGTAAGTTATCCCTATCATCTCAAAGAGAAACTTAAGATATGGCTGGATAGTATAGAGCTGCTTGCCCCCATTTTGAGCATAGATCATTGTTTAACCGACGTGCTTTATATACTATTACCGAGAGATTTTTTTGAATAATATTTTCAGACATGATGTTTATAAATGCAAATATTGACAATTATATTTTACAAATAATGAGTTTAACGTGCTTTAATATGCTTCTATTCCTCAGTCTTCTTGATCTCATTTAATCTTTGCAACAACTCTGTGAGGTTGGTATGCTTATTAACACAATTTTACAGATGAGGACACTAAGCAGCTTCCTCACAGGATAATTAAGGAACTTGTAGAAAGTCCCCAGCTAGTGGCTGAGCACCATCTCATATCACTATACTGCCTACATTCCAAACAACTTCTGTATGTTTAGGCTATTCATTTCTAAAATGACAAATTCTCATATTAGATTAAAACATAAGACCCAACAATGTGTTTGTTGCTTAAAAATAGGAATCTGATGTTTAAAAAAAAAAAAAGGGATGCAGAAATGCTAAAATTTAAAAATTTTGTCGCGGGAATTCATACAACAAAAAGGAAACAGTTGGTAAAGTTGATATCAGATAAAAGAGATTTTAAAGCCAAAAAAAGGGGGGGAGGGTAAAAAAAGCTCCTGATTATAGTGAAAAATGTAAAATCAATTGTGAAGACATAGATTACCAAAGTTAGAATGCAAACAGAAATAGAGTAAATAAAAAACAAATAATTGTAATGGGAGATTTTATTTTAAGGCCAAGGAAAGAAAGTAGGTAATCTTAAAAATTAAAGACAAATTAAATAGACAAAAATGCAGAAGACATTAAAAATATCACAAAAGTAGACATGAATTTGAAAAATACGAGGTTATGAATACTATACAGTTGATATGTTAGAACCAATAGACATATATTGAACTCAATACCAACATAGATTATACACTATTTTCAACATATAAGGCATTGGTACATATTCTAACTCTCAAATAAGGTCCCCAAAAAAATGAATCAAAAAAAATACATACATTTTTTCTCACTGCATGCAATAAAACTAAATGTTAATAATATAACTAAAAGCAATGAAAGGAGCCTGAGCAAAATAGTGATCTAATCCACAGCTTTGGAAGTACACAGTTCAGGGTTAGGATTATAACTCCATCCCTTAGTGCCATGTGAGCTGGGCAATTTATTGAACTGCTCTGAACTTTGGATTCCTCATCTAAAAATGTGGTTCTACTTTGCCAAGTTGTTGTAAAGATTATCTATAAAGTATGTAAAACATACTGAGACTTAAAAGAGAGTTAAAACCATAAGTCATATGCAATCCCATTTTTTAATGTACTCATATTTTATTTAACTAGAAAAAAAGTCTAGAGTTTTTGTTGATTGAAAGCGAAAGTCTAGAAAATCTAAATACTAACAGTGGTTATCTCTGTGTACTGAGATTTCTGGTAATTTTTGTTATTTTGCTTTCTTTATCTGTAATTTTTCTACTATGAATATATAGTAAGTGCATAATAAAATGATAATAAATGTGAACTTTTTAAGAGCAGAATACAAAAAGAAAATAAATATTTATATTTGGGCGCCCTATAGATGCAGCCATCTCAGTTGTTTGTCATTTTAAATTCTAAAATACTCCCAATCTCTCTTTCTATCTATCTTTTTATATATATAACACAATATTGGGATAACTGACAATTTGAATTTAGACTATGGGATTAGATAATCATATTTATCAATATGAAATTTCCTGATTTTAACTGTTAAATTTCTTGACTTTTATAAGAGAAAATGTCTGTCTCAGGAAATATACATTGAAGTTTTTAGGGATGTATGTATGTATTCAACTTAACTCGTTCAGAAACAAATTCACATATATGTAAAGACAGTGAATGATAAAGCGATTAGGGAAAAATATAAATAAATGATGAATCTGGGTAAAGGATGTACAGGAGTTCTTCATACTAGTCTTTTAACATTTCTGTAAGTTTAAAATTATATAAAAATAAAAATTTATAACAATAACAAACAAATAAATGGGTAGCAACTTCTAACAACAACAAAAACTCTCCTAAGCAACAGGGTCAAGCAGGAAAGTAAGAACACGATAATAACTTTTGGGATATTATAATATTGAAAACACAACATATCAGAACTGAGGGGGATGTGAACGAATCAGGGCCCAGAGGTAAATGTGTAGACCTATGTGCTTTTATTTTAGAAATATAAAATAAGTGAAATAAACATTTGACTTATGTAGAGAAGACAGTCAATATAAAGAAAAAGAAAAAAATAAAGAATAAGGACAGAAATAAATAAACTAGAAAAGAGAAAATCATGGAAATAATAAATAAATTTAAATGCTTATTCTCTGAAAAGATTATAAGGTAGATAAAACCCTTGGAAATACAATAAATAAGTGAAAAGTTATAAATCAACACAATTAAAACCAAGACTGGTGATCTAACAATTGATATAAAGGATTTTAAAATATAAATGACGGCAAGGCACAATTTATGATAATCAATTTGAAATGTTTAGCCACATGGACAACACGAAATATAAAATCGGCAAGAAAAGATGTAGAAAACACCAGTGAACTAATAGAAATATGGACAGAAGATATGAACAAGCAATTTACAGCAGAGAAATTCTAATGACCAATGACACACATAAAAAGATGTTCAATCTCACCAGTAATCAGAAAGATGAAAATTAAAACAATGAGATACCATTTTACATCCATCAAACTGGTGAAAATGAAATAATTTGACACTTATCAAGTTTTGGTGATGATGTGGAGAAATTGAAGGAGCAGTCACATTTTGTCGATGATGTGTTCCTTGGGCTAACCATTTTGCAGAATAAATTGTCAACATCTAATAACATCAAACAGACACATATACAACCTTGCAATTACACTTCTAGGAATAAATTCTAGAAGCTTTCAGTTGTGGATAATGTAATGTCCATTGTAACATTATTTGTAATAGCAAAACAAAAAAAAATAAACAACACAAGCATCTATCAACAAAAGAAGCCCAGGCAGAATAAATAAAATTAAATGCTCAACTAAATACATCAAAAGGAAACTTTGGTAATCAAGACAAAAGAAAAGTCTTAAAGTAGCCAGAAAAAAGCAGGTTAATTTAGAAGCTACAGTTAAACTCTCCACTGCTTTCTCACTGACAATAAGGACAGTGAAATATCTTTAAGGTACAGCTTGAGCCCAAAAGTTGGAGTCCAGCCTGAGCAATGTAGCATGATCTCACATTAACAAAAAATTTTAAAATTTAAATTTAAAAAGTACCTACCATTTTGGCTTACCAATTTAGCATAAAGCTGTAAAAATGTTAATAAATAATGTTAACAAGAATGAAAGGTGGGGCAGAAGGGGAGAACACACTTATTCACTGTTGATGGGAACTTGGAATATTATAAATTTATTTAGCAGTGTATATGAAAAAGCAAAATACATAAATAGATATAGAGAGATGTAGATAATGGATATAAAATCTTGCCTCAGCAATTCTACTTTAAGAAATTTATACAAAGAAAGTAATCAGAAATGTGGACTAAGGTTTACACGTATGCTTATAGCACCGTTATTCATAAGAGCGATATCCTAGATACAACAAAGTTAATAAAAAACAATAGAAAAGAAAGTCAGTTATGGTACATCTGTAGAACATAATCCTCTATGGCTATTTCAAATAATTTTGGTGACTTTTTTTTCTGAGACAAGGTCTCACTCTGTTGCCCAGGCTAGAGTGTAGTGGTGTCATCATAGCTCACTGCAACCTCAAATTTCTGGGCTCAAATGATCCTCCTGCCTCAACCTCCTGAGAAGCTGGGACTACAGGTGCACACCACCAAGCCCATATGATTTTTCTATTTTTTGTAGGGAGAGGGTCTCACTCTTGCCCAGGCTGGTCTTGCACTCCTGGCCTCAAGCGATCCTCCCTCTTTGGCCTCCCAAAGTGCTAGGATTACAGGCATGAACCACTGTGCTCAGCCCTCAAATAATATTTTAAAAGAATATTTAATGCCACTGAAATATGGCACTAATGTGTTGTTAATACACATCTTATTAAAGAATTTGTACAGTGTGCTAAAAGTTGTATTTTAAAAAATAAATATTACATAGGAAAAATGATTTGGAGTTACCCACATCAAAATGTCAACATTGGTTACCTCTGGATGTGAAATTATGGATCTACTTATGTTTTTCTTTCTGTTCTTCTTGATTTTCCTATTTTTCAACAATAAACATTTATTGATTTTGTAGTAGAAAAAGTTATTAAAAATAAAACATACAACAAAATAAGCTTTGGTTGATTAAAGATTTAAATATAAAGTCTAATTATGGAAGAATTTGCAGATAATTGAAAAAAGTGTTTATCAACTCTCTGGGGGAACTTTCTCAGCTTTGAAGCAATTGAAATGATTGCACTATAAAAATTAGCATTACTAAAGATTTTTTTAGAGAAGGAAAATATTTCTAACAAATATTACAAAGAATTAAGATCTATCATAAACAGCTAATTCAAATTTGTAAAATAAATATTAAGATTCCAAAAGATAAATGGGTAGAAGACAGGACAATTCCCATAAGGGAAATACAATTAGTAGACAAACATAGTAGGGAAATGTTAATTCTCACTAGAAATCAAAGAAATGTAAATGAAAGCAGTCTGCAGATGACAATTTACATATTCTAAAGGAACGACAGGAAAAAAATGTTGAATGCTAATATCCATTGATGGGGAAGCTACCCAGAAATTGACCCATATATTTATTTATAGCCATATCGTTCCTACCCTTTTATCAGAAATGTTACCACTAAGAATTTATTCTTAAGAAATACTCTGGGGCCAGGCACAGTGGCTCACGCCTGTAATCCTAACCCTTTGGGAGGCCGAAGTGGGAGGATCACTTGAGGCCAGGAGTTCAGTTACAGTGAGCTGTGATTGCAGCACTGCACTCCAGCCTAGGTGACAGGGCAAGACCCTGTCCCAAAGAAAAAGAAAAACTGGCAAAAGCGGAAAGGTCCCTCCTCATCCTCAACTTCTAAATGTTGGAACACACAGGGCTCAGTGCCTTGACATCTTCTTTTTCCATCATATGCATGTTTGGAGGATCTTGCCTACGTAGGTAGACCTCTGTCTTCACAGGTCTCCAGGGAGAAAGCAGACCAGAGAGAGAGTTCTCTGGGAGTAGGGTAGGGGGACCTTGAAGGCGTTTCAAGGGCTTTGAATTCAGTCAGAAGATGATGAAGAAAAGAGAAACCAGCATAGATAACCAGAGACAGCCAAAGGCGAGCCTCATGATAATATTAACCCCTTATGTAATAACTAAGTATCCCAGGCTTTGTCTACTGGGGGGTACTGAGAAGGTCCCCAGGAATTCCCTAATTGCAGTAGCCCTCAGCTCACCTGCAGGCCACCAGATCTCAGCTGTCCCTGACTCCCACCTCCAAAGTCTGAGGAAATTATTGTGAGACAGCCCACTCACATTACGGCTGAAGGTTATGCCTGCTCAGACAGCCCTGCCCTGATGGACGATAGACCTGTTCCTCTGCTGGTGGTTGCCTGAGTCTCTGGGGCAACAAGGTGCACCCTGGTCTGAAGCCAGAAAGCAGAGCTTCCTGGGCCCCCAACAAGATCTCTTTGCTCCAAAAACATACTCATCCCCTAGTCCCAGGGCCTCTGCTTCATGTGGGTCCTTTCATTGCTAAAGGATGTTTGGACATGGACCATCTCTTCATTCTCACAGTTTTGTGAGGTAGGAAACCAGGTTCATTACCCCCATTGCACAGAGGTTACGACTTAGCTGAGGCAGAGCTGGGCTCAGACCCACATCCCTCTCCATGGCCCCAGATTTGGCCAAGAGTGGACCTTGCTACACACATCAACAGCTCACCATTTCCTTCCTTGTCCACGCATTACCTACGAGAAACGGGCAAGAGAAGTTACTTTTCTATCAAGAGCTAAACAAGCAGTTTTGCTTTAGGGATGATAATGGGAATCGTCCCGGAGGCGAGGAGCCCCATGTAAATCTGCCTGCGTTCTCCTCCCGGCTCTGAGATCCCAATTCCACACTGGTTGACCTCTCAGATCTAATCATGCTGTTTCTTAATGCATGAAAAGGATGTTTTGCTCTCTGAGTGTCCTCCACACAGCCTGACAGTCAAATTAGGTGACAGGAATGAAATGGTGGAGTGAAAAATGGCTCTCTCCAGGGTATCACTCCAGCCATCATCCATTTAAAAGAAGCAACACTGTTGTCCTCCTTCCTCTCCCTGAACTTTGCTCCTTCCGCGACCTGGCTCTTTCAAAGCAAACCCTTGCTGGAGTGCCTGCCCCTCCCTCCAGAATGCAGGCTGCTCAAGCAAAGGGGGAGAGCCCAGGAGCTTAAACTGAATCACCTGGAAGTTTCTCAGGGTTCCAGAATTGAAATTGGGGCCGATAGAGTCAATCCATGCAGGCACCTTGACCCTAGACATCCAGGAATTACCCTGTGAGATGAAAGAAGTATCCCCTCCACCTGATCCAAAGGTAAAAGCAAACTTCCCCAAGGCAGGGCTGTGTGGACAGTTTTCTCTAGTGCTGGGCACATGCTGCCCCCAGGAGCACAGACTGTCTGGCCCTCAGACATAGTCTCAGGAGTCTGAGGAGTCCCCTCCAGCCATGGCACCCAGTCCCCAGCCATGCTGAGAGAGCCCTCTGACAGCCCTTCCCCCTCCGCCAACCTGTTTTCTCTGGCCATTGACTGTGTAACCCAAGGAAATGAACCACTAGTTTAAATTTAAATTCAAGGTTAGCTGGGCTAAAATAGGTAATAAGAATTACTCAAAAGAAGGAAAGCAAATATTGGGGATGGGGAAGCTTTCCTTTTTAAATAGAAAGGAATATAGAAAAAGTTAGGTAGTTTATTTTAAAATCAAGAACAGAAAACATAGACCCTATCTATAATTTTTTTTAAAAACACTGTAAATAATTTTCCTATTCTTTACTATTTCAGTTAAATGAGCAGGAAAAGAGAAAGGGAAAGAACATGTAAGACATAGAAGAAATAAAAAGCATGCCCCAAAACTGCAGTAATAAATAAAAACACTAATATTAATAGTTGATATGCATTGTGCTGGAAGTTATGGTAAGTGTAATTCATGGTTTTTCTCATTTAATCTTCCCCCAGACCCTATGAGGTAAATAATTGTACTATCCCTATTTTAGGGTGAGGAAATTGAGGGACAAAAATGCTAAATAATCTACCTGCTTAGTGAGACTAAGAAGGGAGAAACCCAGTTTGGAAATCCAGTTGTCAGAGATCAGAAGGTCTCCACTCAAGAGACAAAGATTCAGAAAGAGAGAGCTTTTCCTCCAGAAGGAGTCTTATCCTGTTATCTTTAGAATTCTGTAGCTAAATACTTCCCTTATCGTTTTGTAACAATAAGAATTCTAGGGGAAATTTTGTGTTTCAGTGGGAAAGGATACATTGTCTACATACAGCACAGCCTTCCTGGGCTATCTGATTCTGTAATAACTTGATTCGGTTGCCCTTGAAGCACTTTACAACTCTGCACACTGTAGATAACTAACAGCAATGCAAAATGCAAATTCTGTCCTATCCTGCGGAAGTTCCATCCACGTCCCTCCTGCACTGTTGAAGAAGCTAGTTTTGCTTCTATGTGCATATTCATTTCAACATTCCTTTATGCATCTAAATTTATGGGGGTTCTGCCTTCTCCTTTGAACTGGTTGCAACACCCTGACCAGTTTCCTCATTAATGACTTAAAGAAAATATTTGTCACGTGTTCATTTTTATATCTGACTGAGAGTCATGATTTTCCCTTCTTAGAAAATTATCTCTTAACAGAATTATTAACATATATCAAAGCATCTCACTTGCTGCTTTCTGAAGGACCCTAGGCACCATCTGACTCAAATGGTTACCAGAGTAATTGGATGAGCAGTGATGGTGTCTAAGTTGAGTCTTTGGTAGTGCAGCCTCGTCCTGACAGCTTCCTGCCCAACACTGCTCTGTCCATGACAAAGCTTCACGGGCAAAGGCGCTGGTCTCATTTTGGCTAATCTTTACTGTTGATTGGAGGAAATAATCTGTATATAAATTACATAATCCTATCGCATTCTAATGCCTCCATTACTTCTATCGTCTATGTCTCATGGGCTATTTCCGAGCTATCTCCATTAAGTAGCTGAGAAAGGGCTTGAGAACATTTGTTTTAAAAATAACAGTAATAAAAAGACTGCATTCACGTGTTTCCATTCCGAGGACCCTCAGATCTTTAGGGATGGAATAAATAAGTGGCTGATATTATTGCTTACAAAGGTGTCTTGAATTTGATGGAGCTTATATTGAGAAATAAAGTTTATATTTTTATCTTTTACTTCCATTTTCCCACAAATATTTTGAAGTCCCCTTCCATATATCCACTGAGAAATTTCATCATGATACTGGGTTTGTCTTGGGTCAAACCACCAAGCATAACCACCAAATACGTGATACCACTATGATGACCTGCCATTATTTTTTGTCTTTATCATTGTAATGTCTAAATATTGTTTGTGAGGGAATACACATAAAAATTACCACTTTCATCATTTTTAAGTATACAGCTCAGTGGCATTGTAAGTTCATATTGTTGTATAATGTAATCACCACTACCCATCTCCGGAAATTTTGCATCATCCCAAATTGAAACTCTGTCCACACTGAAGCCATAACTACTTGCTACTCCCTCTCCTTAGCCCTGGTAACCATCACCCTACTTTCTGTCTCCACGAATTTGACTATTCTGGGTACCTCGTATGAGCAGAATCATATGACATTATTTGTCCTTTTGTGACTGGCTTGTTTAACTTGGCATGGCGTTTTCAAGGTTCATCGTGTTGTATCCTGTATCAGAATTTCGTTCCTTTTAGAAGCTGGATGATGTTCCATTGGTGCATGTGCCACATTTTGTTTGTCCATTCATTTGCTGATGAACACTCAGGTTGGTCTCACCCTTGGCTATTGTGAATGATGCTGCTATGAATATGAGTATACAAAATAATAATAAACACATGCTCTATGTCTTTATATGCAGTGCAAGAGCATTACACAATTTCACTTTTTTTAACCTTAGATATATGAAGATCTTACAGCTAATCCCTACTATACTTGGCAAAACTATTTTTTGTTACATGGACTTTGAAGTCAGACAAACAGAGTTCACATACCACTCTACCACTTAACTACAGTGCAGATTTGGGCAATTCAGTAACCTCTCCAAGCCTCAGTTTCCCCCCTGTACAAAGGGAATAATCATGCCAGCATCATAGGATTCTTCCTAAGATCTCATAGAGAATCTGGCATTATGAAACACTTTGGAAGTTGGCCCCCAAATTGTTAACTCCTGACTTTTAGGCCTGCCTAGGAATCTATGACTAACCACATCAGCAAGATACTGTCTTCAGAAAAATTATGAATCACTGACAGCTCTTCAGAATTTGAAACAGATCATGGGGAGTCAAGAGAATAATAGGAATTAGTTTCTGGTGTGAAGGGCTTGGGTGATTTCAATTTAACGAATGCCCAGCCCTGCCCAATACCGAGGGTGAGGACGGTGCCCCTGGGTGTCCCATAGTCAGAAGCACCCGGACCCAGAGAGAGAGCCAGCATGGCGATGGCCCCCTTTGCAAACTGTGCTCTTGCTTTGCTGCAATCAGCCAGTTCAACTGTGGCTTGGTTGGTCTCCCTGAGCAACCCAGCATGGTCACCCCTCGCCAAGCCCAGCCAGTGCCCCAAGCAGCTAGAGGAAGCAGGCCCAGCATAGGCACGCGATGGATCCCAGTCTGCGCCTCCCTCCTTCCCACCAAGGAGAAAATCCTTGGCAAACTTGAAGGAGCCAGCAATGTTCACTGTCTGTCTGGATGTTCAAAGCCAACTTACATCTTCATTTCCTTTTGCTTCCAAGCATAATAGAAAGTGAGAAAAAAGCTTTTCCATTCTACTGGAACTACTAAAATCATAAAATGCATTATTGGTTCCACAGTATCTACTCACAGAAAAGATGGCTATGGTTGGGGTGGCGTTGCTTTGTTTTGTTTTCCTAATCAGTCCACAAACCAGCTGCTGAAATCCTAACAGGGAGAGTCAATGGGCCAACACAGGCCAGGAAATATAAAAATAAAAAAGATAAAAAAGAGATCTCCACTCTTCGCTCACTAGCTGCGTAAGTCTTCACTTTAGGCTTTGGGAATTAGCGTATTAGAGCTTTCAGGGGCCTAGAGTCTTTATATCCAATCAACATTGATTAGGCACATGACTCTGAACAAAGAATCTTAGAGCCTCAGTTTTCTCACCTGTGAAATGGGGGAAATAATTCCTCCCTCATTTGTTACAAAAATCAAATGACGTCTGACTATGCAGAGAGTTGTTGGAAGGACTTTCTGTGTGATAATAATTTAATCTTCACAATCCCATTTGCCAGATGAGAAAACTGAGGCAGAGATAGGTTACACAACTGTGTGTAGGTCACACAACTAGTCAGAGGCAAAGATGATGCAAAGGTACCCCTAGTCACCAGGTGTGATAATCTTGGATGAATAAATACCTTCTTGAAATGCTGGAAATGCTTAATTCTTTCAAATAGTCTAAAATGTCCTCTGCAATCTTGTCTTCACACTTCATTTGTTTACGAGTCTTTTCTTTTTTTCTAAGATAAGGAAAAAGTTAAACTCCAGTCTGATCCCTTTCCAAATGAGGACATATTCCAAGCCAACTCAAATTGGTGAGGTCTGCCTACTTGTTTTTTCCATATTCCCACATGGGACAAGAATGTCCTCACAGATCGATCAGTGACCCAGTGAAAACTTGGTCATTCTCCCAGGGGCAGCCTGGCCCCAGGAAGGAGGAAGAGAGAATAGAGTCATTCTCCTATGACATGATCCCACAAACTTCATAAATTCCACCTTGGCAATGGACTAGTTTGAGGTGTCAGAAAGCCTCGTGCAGTGCCAGGAAGGGAGGTATGTAGGGATTAAGGGCTGCGGTCACAAAGACAACTGACCCTGGACTCGGATGCCCAGATTTCCCCTCCCAGCTTTTTACTGGTGAGATACAGTTTTGTGCTGGTTCTTAATCTCTTACATTTCAACTGCAAAATTAGGAAAACGACAGTGCCAGTCCAAATGGCATTGTTTTGATTACTGTTTTCTTGGAACACCAACAAGAGCCTGTCTTTCTCAGGGAACAGATCCCCAGGCCCTGAAGATGAAAAGAAGAAAACCTGATTCTGAATATAAAACTGTTTTGCTCAGCAGCAAACTTCACCTTGGTCCCCTGGCTTCTCTTCCTTGGGATTTGCTCTCTTTATCCCTGTAAAATATCTGTTTCTTTTCCCCTAATTAACTTTGTTATCACCATGACACTAAAGGAAAAGGTTGTACTCAGGTCCTCAAGTGCCAGTCTCCTGAAATCTCTATTTCTTCAAGAAGCTCTTCAAATGAAAAGGGAGCAGGAACTGGGCAATTTTTAAAAATCTAATTATAAAACCATTATCACTTTAGGCCAAGGATTGCAGACCAGAGAGGACAGAGTCACCCAAATTAGAAAAGTCTTGAAGGAAGGAATTGCAAAGGAAGAAACCACTGGGCTCTACTAACACGGACAGTGCTCATAGCTCTGCTGGGGGCTCCCCAGTAAGAGGCTCAGGCTTCCCCCGACCCCTTTAGTCCATGGGAAATGAAGAGTCCTCAATAACTGCTGGGCATGAAAATGACCAAAGGTCCCGTTAACAGATCCATCGACTGTTCAGATGCATTGATGGAGTCAACCACATACAGTCAGGCCTTGAAGCCCTGGAGGGCCATTCTGTCCCTCTAAGGCAGAGGCTTATCACTTTTTCAATAGAGCATCTTTATAAGTTTTATTAAAATTTGAGCACTCTCCCAAATATGTGGACATTCAGTTGCTTATAAATAGTGCAGCACTAATATATTACATAGTACTATATACAAATTATATAGTCCTAATATATTATACACATTACACATACACAAACATAAAATTTTCAAAGGCAATATAAAGAAAATTCCGAAAGGTTTATTGTTTTCTTCTTGCACCCCAGTGGGGTCTCTCAAGCACCACTCTCAAATAATGCTTCTCAAACTATGTGTGACCAAGAAGGCTGTTTAAAATGAAGGTTCTCTAAGCCCTAGTGTTGATTCCATAAGTCTTGGGGTAAGCCCAAAACTTTTCCTTTTTCTGAGCTCCCCAGCTGACTCTGATGCTGAAATTCAGTTGGATTTTGGAACCACTGGTCCAGGACCTTCCATTTTCCTGCTCCTTTAATTTTTTGCTAAAATTATATCAATGTGGTCTTGCCGTTGTCTACCTCCTGGTGACCCTCGTAATCTCCTGCCTCAATTTAAACAGTAATAATAATAATAATAGCTACCATTTAATATTTCCTACCATGTAGGATTGCTAAGGACTTCACATGCTTTGCTTCACTTAATCAGATTAGGTAGGTATCATTAGTCCCATTATACACATGAAGAAAACTAAAGCTCAGAACGTTAATGTCTGATCCAAGGTCACTCAGCTAATAAGTGATAGACCAGGGATTTGAATCTAGATCTGTCAGATTCCAAAGCCTGGACACTTGACCACCAAGTATGCTGCCTACAAAATAAGTCACTATAACTTACTGAACCTCTACTACGAAACAGGTGTGTGGCTGGACACCTCACACACAAATCTCTAATACCCATGACATCCCTGTGTTTGCAGAGGTGTTAATTTCAGTCTACAAATTCTGATGTTCAAGAAATATCTTGGCTGGGTGTGGTGGCTCATGCCTGTAATCCTAGCACTCTGGGAGGCCGAGATGGGAGGATTGCTTGAGGTCAGGAGTTTGAGACCAGCCTGAGCAAGAGGTAGACCCCATCTCTACTAAAAATAGAAAAAGCTAGCTGGATGTGGCGGTGTGCACCTACAGTCCCAGCTACTCGGGAGGCTGAGGCAGGAGATCACTCGAGCCCGGGAGTTTGAGGTTGCTGTGAGCTAGGCTGATGCCATAGCACTCTAGCCCAGGCAACAGAGTGAGATTCTGTCTCAAAAAAAAGAAATACCTTTAATTTCTGTAACCAGTCTGAATTACTGATTCCAAATCCCTACTTCCAGACCTTCTGGATTCCTTCTCCCTAACCCCTCCAACCTCTAGTAATGCTGTAGTTCTGCACCAGACAAAAAAAAGCCAGGCATGGGCTTGTAGGAGGGGTGTGACATCATCCTTTCTCAACAGTCCACATAGGTGGCCACTGGGGGGCCCATCCTCCCATTGACATGACCTGCTGTCCCCACACCAGGCCAAGGGCCTCTCTTGCCCATCTGCCAGCACACACATAGCCATTTTTCTCTCTGGGCTCTTACCTTCCAGCAGGGTTTCTGGGAAGCAGGGGACCGTCCCCTCTGCTCTCAGACCCATGGATAAGTCTCCCCATCCCCCACTGCCTGCAAAGCCCAAGAGATTGTCTTTCCAGTAGTGGGAAGGTGGGGTGGGGTCCTTCTCCCTTTAAAACATTTTAATCTTTTGCTTTTCTTTGCTGGTTAGAATTCAATTGCCCTGAGGTCCTATGTTTTTGGAAGACAAAAGATGTGCAGAAGTCTCTTGACTTTGCCCCTCTTAAGTGGAAGGGAGAGCAAGGGAGACAGGTTGGGAGAAAAATAAGAAGTTGGTATCTCAAAATATTATCTCAGCACATGCTATCCCCGTTTTCTAGGTGAGGAGATGGAACTCATCGAGGTTATGGAACATTGTGCACAGCTAGCGGACCGGAGGCCCAGGATGCCTGGGCTCTGAAACCTCACACTTTATGAAGTCCTCCCTTCTTCCCTCCTGGGGGCCTCCCTAGCCAGCTTCAAGGAAACACAACAGAGCTTGTGTGTTAAAACCACCACAGGAAGGGGGAACCCACTGATGGAGCAGCAGGAAGAGCTTGGGCAGAGGTTAAAGCAGACACCACCCCTGCAAGGGAACAGACATCCATTCCTCTTTGTTGTTTTTCAGGAGAGCCTCACAGAACTTGAGCTGGCATGAAATGGTGGTAGAGGAATTTTTGGTGGTGCAAGTAAAGTAATTATAAGAGCTAGAACAACTTTGAAGGCCTCTTCCCATGCAGAAAGTGGTAAGAAAGTATAATCTACAGAAATTTTTTTTTGGTGGGGTTAGTATTTCCAAGGCACATGGATTCACTGGTGTCTTGGGGAATTAATCTGCAGAGTGAAGTAGGGCCTGGGGGTGTTACTAGCAGTACCCAGAGGAGAAAGATGAGGAGAGAGATGCCCAGGAGAGAGGAGCTCAAGGTAGAAAGCCAGCTGGTTTTAAGTCCCACTTTATAGGTAAAAAGAAGTGGAACTTTCAGATCCTGCTTAATAGTGCAGGGTAGGAAAGAGCCAGCCAGGTGCCCAGGACAGAAGCCCTTGCTCAGAGATCATGCACCTGCCTGGATGGTCCCCAAGTTGCAGCTCTTGCCAGGAAGGTGCAGCCATAGGTCAGAACGGATGCTCTGGGCTGGGGTCAAGACCGTCCAAATCTGCTGATGGCTTCAGAAGGTGTTTTCAGTCAGGCTCATCAGGGCAGTAATCACCAAGTTATCTAGCTGCCCACTCGACATTGCCACCCAGATGTCTAAGAGCTGCTCATACACCACGTGGCCAAAGCTGAATTCCAATCTTGCCCCACCAAGCCTGCCTCATGCACAGCTTTCCCTTCTCGGTGGGTACAACCCCATTCGTCCGCTTGCTCAAGCCAAAAACCTCGAAGTCCTCCTCAGCTCCTCTCTTGCTCCCATATCTCACATCCCAGGAAGGTTCCCACCTTGGGGCCTTTCCAGGACTGCCCGAAGCTCTCCTCCCCAAAGCGTCTGCAGGGGCAACTCCCTCCCCTCCCTCAAACCTTTGCTCAAGGTTTAACTTCCCAACACAATTCACTCTGACCACTCTGTTTAAAGTTACTACCTTTTCCCCACCCCCTTGGCCCTGCTATACCCTTTCGTTTTCCATAGCTCTCATTGCATTCTACCGACCTACATAAATCACTTCTTTATTGTATCTGTTGTCTGTCACCTGCCGCCTCCCACCCCCGCTGGTACATAAGCTCCAAAAGGACTGGAATTTTGGGGTCCTTCACTGGTATATCCCACATGCCTGGAACAGTGCAGGGCACATAGGCGTGCAAAGAAAATATGAGCAAATGAATAAAGCTTAAATAAAACTAGAGACCCAGTAACTATTACAAGAGTCATACATGGCAGTGTTTCCCCGACCCGGCTCAGCTGCGTGGTCTTTCTTCTCAGTCCTCTCCTCAGTCGGAGCGCTAATTAGCACGGAGGAAGAATGAGTGTGTTCCCTCCAGGATCATCTCCCGGTGGGGCCCTCAGCAAGGGTATCTTTGCTTCTCTGTGGGCTCCTTTTTCCACTGAGGTCAAGGATTTTCTGCCCAGTTCAGCTGTAGAAATGTTGCCCCACCACACTTTGACTACAAGCATCAGCAATTTCGCTAAACTCAACAGAAAATGGACCGTCTGGGGGCTTTCAGCAGGGCAGGGCCCTTTTCTTTTTCTAGGGGCTTAGCCTGCAGTTTGAAATCTCACTTCCGTGCACCTGCGTCCCCTCTGCGGGGCTGCCACAGGGACACTTAGGCAACCACGTGGAGGCTGCTACCCCTGACCTTTGACAGGATTTCCAAACGCAACACATTAACTTCGAATTGTTTAATCTGGAACTGTGACATTAGCCCCAGAAGCTATAAATATATGACAAGGTATTTCGTTTTCAAAATGTACTTTTGTAAATCAAAATTTACTTTTGCAAAATTTACTTTTGTAAAAAGCACTTTCGTAAATCAATCTTTTTTTGTTGTTAGTTAGATAGAGTTAGATTTGGGGTTGGGGCGGCAAGGAAAGTGTCTGAACCTTAGATAACATGTTGAAAGGTTAATTATTAATGGGCAGCCTTCCCTAACAAAGTATCAATAGGCATTCTGGTCTCTTTAGCTTCAGAAATTAGCAAGAAGACCTCGGACCCCAGGGGAGACAGGAGAAATGGAAAGTGCCCTGTGTGTCCCCATTTTCTTGGTTTTATACATCTTTATCCAATCAAGTGCCCATGGACAAAGCCTGGGACCAGGTAAGAGCCCATCTTTTCTCCAGAGATGGGCATGGATTTTTCTTTTTAAAATGTGTATCACAAAGAATCCAAGGGTTTCTGACTGTGTGGGACAGAGCTTGCTTCAGAGCATACCAGGTGGTTCTATTAGTGGCATCACAGGTTCACAGGGACATGCAGCAGTTTGTAAACAGGACTGAAATTTTAGAAAATCACCCTGGGAGTGGAAGTCTCCTAAGAGCGCCTGCAGGTAGCAGTGAAGTCTCTCGTATATCTGATATGGAAACAGTCATACTAAGACTTCTTCAATGGAGAATGGTCTGAAAGAGTTTCGGATCTTCCTCAGAGTTAGTTTGGCACCGAATTTGCAGTTGGGGAGCGCGGCTCCCAATGAAATGTTCTGTCTTGTTGAGGTTGTCTAACCGCCTGGCTCTCTTGGAGGAGAGAGACATTTATGAGAGTTCTATTATCAGTCAGGTCTAAAGTAGGAACATCATTGCGTGTTTTCTAAACATTACTTTCTGCCAAAGTTTTAGTTTGAGACCAAAGAATCCCACAGCTGTCCGCCTGTTTTGTTTGTAAATTTGCAGATGAGATTGATGGCCAATGGCAGATCCAAATGCTGGGTCAGGTAGGTGGTGTCCAGGTTCCTGGCTAAACAGTGCCTTCAACCAATAAGTAACGGATATGAAGTTAACTGAACAATTTGGCCAAGCTAGACCAGTGTTTGGAACTTTGCTTTTGTACTGCTTACTGGTCAGGAGCTAGTAACGCTAAAGTAGAGACTTAGACTTTTCTTTTGTCAAAGTCGATGCTTGGAGGGACTGCCAAAACTTTGAGAATCAGGAATTTACTAACAGGAATGTACCTAAAAATTCCAGAAACCTTTTTCCCCCTTAAGAAAAAGGGCTGCTCCTTTATATTTGATTATTATTTTATATCATAGGTCAGTTAATAACTTATTAGTAATATTAATTATTACCATCCACTGAGCATTTTATGTGACAATATAGGCATTTTATTTGCCGTATAGGCAAAACTGCTGAAGATCTTTATTCCCTGGGTTCACAGTGATTTTGCTAAAGGGCCTTTGCTGCCCTTTGGCATAGAATATATTATTTTGTCTGTGGGGGGACTTTTGGCAATGTATTCTGGAGACAATTTTGGTTGTCACAACCAGGGAGAAAGTGCTTCCCTTCTGGCATCTAGTGGTTAGCGGCCAGGGATGCTACTAAGTGTCCTACGATGCACAGGACAGCCCCCACACCAGTTAATTATCTGGACCGAAATATCAATAGCGCACAGGCTGAGAAACCATGGTGTATGCCAACCTTCAACTGTCACTAGTCAAGGACCAGAAAGAACTCCCTCAAGGACCCTTCCTCCTTAGCCTCACCCCTCCCAGCCTACTTCTTTTGAGTATGTATTATTAATGACATTCTACTAATGGAGTCACTAATGCACTGTGCACCCAGGATGTGCCAGGCACTCCGTGAACATTTGATCTCATCTTCGCCATATGGTAGAGTAAGCCGGCAGTTAAGTGACTTGCTGGAGGTCTCACGGCCGGTCAGGGCAGAGCAGGGAGAGGTGCCTGGAGCCTCAATCTGTCCACTGAGGCCACAGCCCTCCCTGTTGTGCCCACACCCAGTGATGTGACAACCAGAGGTCCCTGGAAAATCATTTTGCTCAGTTCCTGTCACAGGCAGGCAGACTCAGACAGTTGTTCCTGACCTTCAGTGCTAAGGGGGACATGATACAGTGAGCCTCTTGAAGCCCCCATGACACGTAGGTACCCTTATTCCCAGCCCCCACTGCCTGAGGCCCAGGTCCCCTCAGGGGTGTTGCCATCAGAGCCAGCACTGCTCCATCAGAGCCAGCTGCCGCTCCTAGACCCTGGCAGGCCCCCCGGTCAGGTATCGGCCCCACTGCCTACTGTGCCCTCTGCTCCCTTCGGTCCCAGCCACAGCTGCCAACTCCCAGGAGCAGCTGAAGCCCATCCATTCAGTCCCTCATCAATGTAATAAGCGCACACGGGCATCTGGCACATATAAGGCAGCGTGACTCAAACATTCTGGTCTCCAGACACCTCTCCTCTCTTAAAAATTGTTGAGGGCCCCAAAGAGCTTTTTTGTATGCAAGATACAGCTGTCAATATTTACCATATTCGAAATTAAAACCGAGAAATCTTAAGAATATTTCTTAGTGCTTTTAAAAATAACAATAATAAGCCCATTGCATGTTAACATATGTAACATAATTTTATGGAAAATAGCTTACATTTTCCAAATAATAATTTTAAAGTGAGGCATAAGAGTGACATTGTTTTACAAAGAAATTTTGCAAATCTCTTTAATGTCTGGCTCAGCAGAAGACAGCTGGATCCTCTTGTCTGTTTCTGTGTTTAATCTGTTGTGATACATTGCTTTGTTGGAAGTACGTGAAGAAAAAGATCTGGTCCCCCATATAAGAAAAGGCAGGTCATCCTTGGCAATTCCTGTGGAGCCTCCACCTGCACGCTGGGAACCACTGCGTGTGTGCATAGGCGCTGCACAACGGTGGGCTGCGCCACCTGTCCCTGCCCTGCAGGAACTTACTGTCACATCAGGGATGGACCAGGGGTAGGGAGGTGGCACCTGGCTGCCCTGGAAGCCAGCAGTAAGAGAACCATTGTTAGGAGATAATTTAAATACAATAATAGAACCAAAAGTTGGTCTGCCTTTCTTTATCACAATTCTGTCAGTGATAAAAACAAAGTCCTCCTGCCCCGCCCCCGGCCCCAGAAAAAAAAAATGGTCTTTCGGTGGAAGTTCTAAACACCGTCTTTGGTTACTGTTGAGTTTTGTGTAATATATATGTGAACTTCGAATTGTCATAGTTTTGTTACTTACCCTTTAATAAATATTGCGTTCATTCTGTTCTGCATCGACATTAATTCCCAGAACTCCCAGTTATGCACTTGGCCCTGACACTCGCAGACTCAGTGACGCGTGCTCGTTGCAAAAGCGAGTGTCAGTGGTTCAGAATCCTTCTGCATCTCACGCCTCCAAGGCCCACGGTCCTTGCTGCCTGTTCCTGCATTTAGACAATAGATTCCAAATAAAAAGTGATAATGGTGAGGTGGGGCAAAGAAAAAATAAGCAATAAAACAAAACAAATAAATTTTAAAAAGTGATAATGTAGTCATTGTAAAGACAAAAAAAAAAAAACCCCAGAACTTGAATTACTTCAATTCTGTCATCCTATATGACCTCCAT
Organism: Indri indri; assembly: GCA_004363605.1. Lineage (NCBI taxonomy): Eukaryota > Metazoa > Chordata > Mammalia > Primates > Indriidae > Indri > Indri indri. The sequence continues at coordinate 88,905 of RJWJ010000339.1, read as the reverse complement.
AGAGATTTTATTTGTTTAAAATTTAAAGTAATAATAACAGATTGTGAACTGTGATGTATAACATTCTGTTTGGTAAATAAAAATTTGAGTTCATACAGAAAATACTTTTATTGCATTTCAATATCTTAAAGTTGAAAACGCCAACAAACTGGAAACAACTCCAATGCCCAACAATAAATTGTCAGGGATGTGCAGTTCAGCTATTGCCAAGTCCCTCATTAAACAAGCGTTATTTTGAATACCGACTATTAAAAGCTCCAGAAACTTTTGAGGGTGATAACGATGAGGTTCAGAAATAAAAGGTGTATTGCTGTCCCTTAGGCACACATAGTTTAGCACCAGGGACCTTAACCTGGCTCTGAGATGGGTTTCAGAGAGTCCCTAAGCCTCCTGAGAGGGCGCCCAAGGCTGTGTGTATGTGCGTTTTGAGTGGGGGACAGAGGTCATAACTTTCCGCAAATTACCAAAGGGATCTGTGACCTCCGAAAAAGTTCAATAACAACTGGTCTTGGAGCTTTTAAAAATAAGAATAAGGAGATTTTATATGCAATAAGGTAGGGGGGAAAACAGGACTAAATTGCCTACTTTTAAAAAGTAGTTAAATGTGTAAGAAAAATAAAATAAAATGCCCTGCTCAGCTGCATTGGATCGGTCCTGGATTTGTCGTCCCCAGAGGGCCGCTGGGAAAGAGATCTTCCACTGTCCCTTCTGACCTGCCGCCTCCACCCACCCTCCCAGGCTCCGCATGACTGCCTCGGCACGGCCTGCAGATGCTGACAGGCCTCCGAAATTGCGGGGAATCTCACTGGTGACTAATATTTGAGGTGGCATCCAGAGAAGACACTCATTCACCGGAGAGTGTACACTGACCTGGAATCGGCAGAGAGCCAGCCCCCAGCATGCTAGGGAAATCTTCCCTTTCCTCTGCAAGGGCCCCCTTCCATCCTGGCAGGGGCGAGGGGGAACTCACCCCTGGAGAGGAGAGGCCCCCCTGAGGTGAGAGTGTGGCAGCAGCCTGCCTGCCACCCTGCTCGCCTTTCACAAGGCCCCGGGTCCTGAACCCACATGCTTCCATTCCGGGCATGGTCAATGGTCCATTTTACAGAAACTGCAGGGCCGACGGTGGAAGGCACAGGGCCTGTAAGCTGACCTGAAAACATGCATCACCCAGTGAGTGTCCAGCCAAAAGCCACCTGGGATTCCCACTGTGCCTTCTCCTTGGCCTACTTTCGCACCAGCTGCCGCAGCGCTGCGGGGGCACACAGCAGGGAGAGAGCAAGAGAGAGAGGCTGGTCCCCAAGACAGGATTGACAGGTCCCAATGACATCATCCAAGGGGACACAACCGCCTAACCTCAGCCTGGGTGTCCCCGACAGCCATGGGATCCACGTAGAGCAGAGGGCACAGTGGCTGCGCGCTGGGCCCAAGGAGGATGGGCATCTTGGAGTGGGGCTCTCCCTGCCGGGAACCGGGGTCCAGCCCACCAGGGAAAAGCCCCCTGTCAACCAGGCTGGACTGCAGCCCCACTGTGAGACCCGGAACGAGGGCAGAGCCTCACCATCCTGCAGGGACCAGGGAGCCGCGGTTAGCGGGGCGCCTGGGACCCAGACACACCCCGCTTGGGGCAGGGCACCAGCTCCTGGCAGGCACCTGAGGACAGGGCGCCAGCGGGGCTTCTCCAGGGAGGGTGCAATTCCCAGACGTGGCCACAAGGTAGCGCAGTGACATTTCAGCTGCTTCAGGGTTCCAGGAGAGGGTTTCAAGCTTGGGAGAGTCGTTTCTGGATGACTCTGGAAAACTCAGGGCTGTGTGCTCTCTGCTTATGACTATTTCCAGAAACACTCATAGTTTCGATTTTTCCCCAGTAGGGCTTGGCTGGGTGCTTGGGAGGGGCGGGGGCGAGATAGGCAGAAGTGAAGAGGGTCGCACGTATGGGACCTCGTGCGTCCACAGAGTTTTTACCTCCATAGGTACAAGTTCACATTCCCAGCCTGGCGAAGGAAATTTGTGGCCCTTAAAAATAGTTCTTATGAAGATATACAGGTGGTGACACTGAATAATACCTGTATTCTGACATTAAGTGAGAAAAAAAGCAGTATACCTAATTGTGTGTGTCCTGTGATTACAACTGTCTGAAAATAGGTGTGTGTTTTTATTTAAATACTGGAAGAAAATGTACAGAAACATTTATACTTCAGTTGAGCTTATATCTACATTTTCGTCTCTTCCAAACTTTATGTAATGTTATGTATAGGGTGTATTTACATCAATGATTTGAATAATTAAAAAATAAATTTACTGCAAAATGATAAAATGAAGGAGTTTGACTAAATCAGTGGTTCTGGAATTTTAGTGTGCATCACCAAGAGGGGTTGTTGAAATGAGATTTCTGGGCCCTGTCTACAGGGTTTCTGATTCAGTGGGCCTCACGTGAACCTGGAAATTTGCATTTCTAACCAGTTCGCAAGTGCTGCTGCTGCTCTGGGACCGCAGAGAACCACTAGAAAAACCAAAATAGTTAGTGGAAGAACCAAGACTTAAGCATATTGCAGCATCTATTCCTTCTGAATGTTGACCTCTCTCCCAGTAGCTGCAACCCCGATAATACAAAAAACCCCAAAACAGTCATGAAAATTTATTCCTCCAAAATAAAATACCGGCATGCCAAAAAAAAAAAGCAGTTCTTGAAATGAAGAAAAATTCCCAAGCTGAGATTTACTTGTAATTGGTAGAAAAATAATCATTACAATAACTAATTAACCATCCACATTGAACCACTCCTTGCCAGGCCTGAAAATATTATCAAGAAAATTCTTTTCCGATGAGCCGGCCATGACCAAAGCTGGGCAGAGCCTGGGTTCTCAGTTGACTAGGAGTGGCCTATGACTGCAGAAAAGTTTCCAGTGACAAATGTTCCAGCTTCCTTGTCCCAAGAGAAACCAAAGTGGTGAAAAAAACATACTGCTGTATACTGAAACAGAACAAGATCAACAGCAGCAAATGACACCATTTATTAACTACCTGCTGTATACCAGGCCTCCTGATCAGTACGAAAATATATCCCTGAGGGAAGGAAAGTGAAAAAGCATCCTTCCATTCACCAAGGAGCTTCCCACCTGACAGGGTCTCCAGCCCCCTGCTGTGTGTGTGTGTGTGTGTGTGTGTGTGTGTGTGTGTGTGTGTGTAGGGGGTTGAAAATTGGGAAAGAGGCATAATTCCAACATAATGTGACACGTGTATAAATAATACTGTGTACAAAACATTACAAGAGCCACAAGGCAGGGGAGGTTAGCCTTTATCTTGAAAGGAAATAGAAGGATGTTGCAAGCAGGAGGAAAAGCATGAACCAGCCTTGACTTGGAGCCTTGAAAAAGGATGGAGAAATTGGGAATCCATGACACTTTGATTTGGCCCAGGGTAGGACACATGAAAGGAAGTAGCCAGAGGTGAGGGCCTCAAGGGCCAGCTTCAGGAGTTTGGCCCTCCCCCTGGAGACAGTACCCACCACAGCTGAAGCTGGTGTTTGCAAAGGGGGTGGGAATGCAGACTGGGCTCATGGCCTTATCTCTCAGCCTGGCGGAAACCTCAGGCACTCCCTGTTGGGGAGCAATGTCACCAACAGGGAAAGGCAGGGGTGGGGCTCGGCAGTCACTGGCCCTGTACCCACAAACACTCAGCTCTTCCTCCCAGGCAGTTGTGAGCTCGGGCAAGTCTCTGAAGTTTTCATGTCAATTACTCTACTTAATACCAAACCGTAAGAAGGATTCACACCAAGAGACTGAAACAAGAACACATCATAGAAGCTTAATAGCAATTGTCCATCTTAAAAACGCCTTATTCTTTACACAAACCTAACTGGTACAGAAAAGAAAACACCTTATACTAAGTCTGAAAATAGCATTTGGAAATTCCATATCATAGATCTAGCTTCTAGACCTACATAGCAATGTCAACTTTGAAAATTCATTCCCACCTGCGTTATATCACTTGATTCTCACAATAACCTGGTGAAGAATACTGGGCAGGTATTATTCCCATTTTACAGATGTAAAATTTACCAGTAAAGGAAACGCACCTGGCATCCAATGCAAGTTAGCTTTACTTGGCTTACTGCAGCAAGGGTGCACTCCAGAGAAACCCTGGGGCACCCCAGTAAGAGGAGTTGAGATGGGCTTCTAGAAGACCTGGACTTGTGCTGGGTGAGTCCGAGGAAGGGTTGGATTGGATTCCATCAAAAGGGAAGGCAACTCAATGATTGGATATCATAGTAATTAATTATTGTTAATTAATTATTACTTCGTTTAACCAATAATGATCTAGCTAATGGGCAGATGGAAGCGGGGCTGAGCTGGCACTGGTACAGGAGCACAAGTCACTCCAGTTAGTCAGAAAAGGGAAATGTTTAGTCATGTTTTTTGGTTTTGGAGTGGCCTCGTCTCTGCCTTGTTGCAAACACAGATGAGGAGGGCCCGTGGTGCACATGTTTGTATTCTGTGGGCATTGCCTATGTTCAGTTGGGGACAAAGTGGTCTGGCTGCCAGCAGAGCTGGTTTTTTGTTGTTGTGTTGTGTTTTCATGTTCTCTCACACAAAGGAACTTGGGCGATGTCTCTGAGATCTCTTAATACCTGTGCACTAGCTGCACAGTCCTGGGTGACAACATTTACCTCCTGGGTCTCTCGCCTCTCATGAGTAGTAGGTGGGATTCCCTCCATGCTGACATTCTGGGTATCAACAGGCCTGATGTGTGTGGTCACCACAGTGCCAGGAGACCTACCATGGTTATCTTCCCTGGTATCAGCTATTCAAATGCTATCAGGAAAGAGAAATGTGGTAGCAAAGTTCTATCCATTTTAAACATGAGACCTTGTACCCTAACTGAACCCTAGTTAACTGAATTACCTTGAGTGATTTGAAGCTTCCCAGATAATAACCCCAAGCAATAAATGATCATTATACCATTTCTTTCCCAATACTGTTTTATATGGAGCCAGTTATATATACACAACAGGTTTTGATCAAGTGCTGATAATGAAAATACACATTTGATGCTTTTTGGAAGGAAACTCTTACATCGCTTTAAGTAAGTAGAACAAAGATGTATGGAATAATAGCAACTATTTTTATTTTATTTCGGACTATTACAGGGGTATAAACGTTTAGGTTACATAAATTGCTTTTGTATAGTTTGAGCCAAGTTGTAAGTGTGCCCATCACCCGGATAGTGTGCATTATACCCATTAGGTGTGAATTTACTCCTCCCCTCCTCCCCCCTCCCACCTACTTGATTTCCAATGAGTGCTATTTCCATATGTGCAATAAGTGTTGTTCGATTAGTTACAATTTAATGGTGAGTACATGTGGTGTTTGGTTTTCCATTCTTGTGACACTTCACTTAGAAGAATGGCCTCCAGTTCCATCCAGAATAATACAAGAGGTATTAGTTCACCATTTTTTTAATGGCAGAGTAGAACTCCATGGTATACATATACATTTTATTAACCCACTTATGTATCGATGGGCACTTGGGTTGTTTCCACATCTTTGCGATTGTGAATTGCAGGTGTCTTTTTTTAATAAAATTTCCTTTTTTCCTTTGTGTAAATACCCAGTTGTGGGATTGCTGGACGAAATGGTAGTTCTACTTTTAGTTCTTTGAGGTATCTCCATACTATTTCCATAGAGGTTGTGCTAGTTTGCCATCCCACCAACAGTGTACAAGTGTTCCTATCTCTCTTCATCCATGCCAGCATTTGTTGTTTTAGGATTTTTTGATAAAAGCCATTCTCACTGGAGTTAGGTAATATCTCCTTGTGGTTTTAATTTGCATTGCCCTGATGATTAGAGACATTGAGCATTTTTTCATGTTTCTTGGCCATTAGTCTATCTTCTCTTGAAAAGTTTCTGTTCATGTCTTTTGCCCATTTTTTAATGGAGTTGTTTTTTCTTGCTGATTTGCTTGAATTCTTTGCAGATTATGGTTATCAAATATGCCAAGTGCTTTGCCTATTTATTTCACTTAATCCGCCCAATCACCCTGTGAAATAGGTATTATCCCCATTTTACAGATGGTGAAACTGTGGCTCAGAGCGATAAAGTAACTTGCCTTAGACCTCTCTAGCAAGTCAGAGAAATCTCCTCTCTGGTCAGCTTAAATGCAGACTTGCCTAAAGGGCAAAGGGATAGGAGAAGCCCCCCAAGGTCCCCATGATTCTCACTGATGCATATTCTTAGTGATGGGGGCACACCTCTCAGAGCCCACATGGGTACCTTGGCCTTCAAAGATATCCCCTTTTGGGTGGCAGTGCCAGGGGAGCTGTGGACATATTCAGAGCCTCTCTGAGCCTGGCCACTTCTAACTAGAAGCTTATGCTCACTTTATACAACCATAAGTGACAGGCGGGAGCAGCCTCGGTGGCCCAAGAAGAAAGCCACCGCTAGACAAAGTCCTGGTCCCCACACATCTCAGCCTCCTTCGCAGCCCCTAGTTACCCAAAGTCAAGCTCAGAAACACAGGTGTGAGCACAAACCCAGGCAGCCCAAAGAGAGGAGCGGCCCTATGATGTCGAGCCTGAAAATTCCGGGCCAATTTTAAGGTACCCAAGGATATTTCAAAGGGCTAAAGCTTTTTTTCTTCACCCAAGAATCCTCTAGGTTTAGCATTGTTTTTATAAACCAAGCTGTGCCCTCTATAGCTTCTCTGAGGCTTGGCAGTATCAGGACAATACCTGAGAAATCTCCTTCCTGCCTGTGACACAAGCCTTGGAATCATTCCTCGGTGTTACTGTTCATGCCCCGGCTACTGCCTTCATGCCCCACAGAGGGGCTCCCCTTCCTGAGATAAATGTTCAGGAAGGGTGGTGTCAAAGCAGGGAGGACTGCAAGGAGAGGCTCACGACGGGAAGGTGGGGACCAGCCCATCCACTCGTACCTGGGAGGTAACCAGGTGACCAGTTTATGTAGGGAGGTCCACACTCAGAGGACAGCATCTGAGTGTCGATTTACTCAGAGATGAGCCACACAGCAGCTCTGCGCCGGGCCTTGTGCTGGGACTCCAATGCGTTCGTTCAGCGTTCGCTCACTGTATCAGCTACCAGGGCAGCCGTGACCAAGGACCTCAGGCCGGGTGGTTTAAACAACGGAAATTTATTTCCTCCCAGTCTGGAAGCCAGGAGCCTGAGACCAAGGTGCCAGCAGGATTAGTTTCTTCTGCAGCCTCCGTCCTTGGCTTTTGGATGGCTGCCTTCTCTTCTCTGTCTTCACACGCTCTTCCCTCTGTGTGTCTGTGTCCTAATCATCTCTTCTTATGAGGACACTGGTCATATTGGATTAGGGCCCATCCCAGTGACCGCATTTGACCTGAAGCACCTCTTTAAAGACCCTGTCTCCAAAAACAATCACATTCTGGGGTACTGAGGGTCGGAACTTCAACATGTGAATTTGAGGGGAACACAATTCAGCCCGTAGCACCCAGCGAACGCTTTTCAAGGCCCTGCTCTCACTTAGGTCCTGGGCCAGGCACTGGGGATACTGTGGACATTGCAAACCTATCTTTGTTCTATTCAAGCTTCAGCAGCTTCCCGGGGGGCTTCAGAGTTAGAAAAGATGCTTATAAGTACACATGAGATTGGAAAGTGAGCGGTAGGTCCCGACCAGGCCAAACGGGGGGCCTTTGCACGCCGGAGCCAGCTGGCGGCGAGTGATAGGGAGGGGAGGAGAGTGGGGGAGGGAAGGTGGGGGAAGGGCACCTACCCCTTTCAACAGAATGATTAAGATTTTCTGGCAGCATGAGCAACAACTGGCAGGAGACCCAGAAGGAGCCGTTTATCTGGCTCACGTGCAAGTAAGTGATAAAAATCCCCCTCTGGCAGGCGCCCTAAGGAACGATCGTCTCTGCATGGCCGTGCTCAGCATGCGCCCCAAACCTGCTCTCTAAGCTTTGAGAGGTGTTTTCTGCACACAGGCTGACTTCGGCCAGGCCTCGGCCAAGGAGAAAGGGCCAAGGCCAGCTGCCACCTTCTCGAGGTGTGCCTGCCTCCCTCCCTTGATACCCCCCGCCCCAGGCCCAGAAGGAAGGGAGGGATGACGGCCTGTGCCCAAGGACAGAGCAGGGACTGGGGAGACGGACTCCCGGGCCCTGGGCTCCTGGCACGGGCAGGGCTCTCGGCTCATCGGAAATAAGCCATGCGCTCCCGAGGGAGACGCTGGGTGAGAAAAGAAAACTGGGTTTGGAGTCCGAAGACCTGGGCGTGAGTCCCAGCTACCTCGCTCGCCCGCAGATGGCCTTGGGCAGATCACTCAAGGTCTCCAGACCTCAGTCAGTCATTAGCAATGAGACGATTGCTAGAGATACCACCGGCCTGTTCTGGGGATGACATGAGATCATGTAGGTGGAAGCACTTTGCAGCCAGTCATTGCCGGTCATAAAACAAACATTTGTAAGCATCTACTAGTAAGTAGTCTTGAAATACTCACTTGATTCCTGTGCTACTCCCAGTGCTTTCCCCTACTTTTTATTACAAAGTGTTCAAATGTAGAAAGAAGTTTAAAGGATGACACAATGTACCTCCGTAATTCCTCCAGATAGATTCGATAGGTGTTCACATGCATCTCCCTATATAAGTGCATATTTACCTGCGTGTGGGACTTGTAGAACCATCAAAGAGGAGAGAGACTGGGAGAGCGACACATACACACGTGTGTCTCCTGTGAAAGTTGTGGACATCATGACACTTCTGCTGTAAACACGAATACTGCAGCATTCATCTCTCAATAAGGACATTCTCCTACGTAGCCCCAGGACCATTGCCACACCTAAGAAAATTAAAAATAATTTTATATCATCCAATATCCAGCCCTTACTCAAATTTCCCCAGTTGTCCCAAGAATCTTGTCTATGTTGTTTCTAGACTGGGACCCAATCAAGATACTCCTGTCACCACTGCTTGTTGAGCTGCTGGTGGTGCCCCCATGTCTCTGAGGCTACAGGACTCTCGGTCATTTGGTGCCAACGCTCATACTCACCTGTGCTGCCCACTGTCCTGTGGCCCCTGTGTACCTGTCTCCTGTGGCACTTGGCTCCTTCCCCCCTGGTTATTTGCCTGCACACCTCTCTCCCACTAGACTGAGCACCTCAGGGGCAGAGTCTTGGTCACTGTCCTATCCCCAGGACCTGCACCAGCCTGGCATGGAGGAGACACTTGGCAAGTGACTTTCCAGTGTTTGAATCCTCATCAAAGGGCTAAGCAACACACACATTTTAATAGTAAGTGATTTCATCTAGCAAATCCCACATTCCTGATAGAGAACATGGAAAACATCCTACAGGCACAGGAGACCCAGCCCAGGTCTCCCCCATCTCCCCATCTAGGAATATGAGGACTCTGAAGTCACTTGACTCCTGGTTAGAGTCTGTGCTCTGCACCTTTGCCAGGGCTATCGAGTGACAGGGACAGATGCTCTCCAAACCACAGTCTTCCCTGGAAAATAGACACGGGCGCATGGGGAGTTGGCTCTGTTCCCACTGCAAATCTCACAGAAGGGATTCTAAGTCCTCTGAGATTCCACGGAACTGGGAAACCACTTCCAGACCAGCAAGATGGGCATCATGTTTGCGTTGTTTTCTTGCATATAAATTCACCACAAAGCTCAAGGCCTTAACGGAAGCTTTGAGCTCCTCCCAGCCCAGAGGATGCTTTCCAATGCAGAGCTTCTAACCCCACTGTGCACGTGAATCAGCTGCGGACCTGGATAAAGTGAACGTGGTTTTTTCCAGCAGATTGGGAACGGGCTCCAAGATCCTGCATTTCTAACAAGTGTCCAGTGACGGTAATGCCGCTGGTCGCCGAACTACTTTGAGAAGCAAAGTTCTAAAGGCAAGACACAAAATGGCTCCTCATTTACCCAGTGAATTAGTAATTAGCTCCTACTGCTAGACATAAGGCAGTGTTCTAGCACCAGGGAACAAGGAAACGGGAAGAAATACAACGGATAAGACACAGTCCCTTGACTCAACTCCAGCCAGGTATGCCTTATTACTATGTCTAGCATTTTGCTTAAATTGGCTTAATTCTTACAACAACCTATAATCTGTGAAGTGTATGTTGTTATTCTCAGTTTACACGTGAGGAAATTAGGGCTGATGCAGACTCATTGTCATGTCCCAACTAGTAAAAGGTGCAGCGAGGTCTGAATTGAGGTCCGTGTTGTCCGCAGGCACGTCTCTCACACTTGAGCTTGACCCACATGCTCTGACAGGAGGCAGCCCTGGGGAAGGGCGGGGCTGGCAGCAGGCAGGAGGCTCCAGGTAACCACTAGAAAGGGGAAGCAGGACCTCGAAGGTTGCCCAAGGCTGCCTTCCCGAGGGTCTTCTGGCGGCGCCCATAATATGTTTTCCCGATGAGGCTCACGCCCTTTGCAACAAGTCCCAAATGTGGGGTCACGGTGCCAACATTAGCAAACTCCATGTCACCAAATGGCTATGTGACTTTGGATAAATCACTCCCCCCACCTGGACTCAGGATTGAGAGCTCTCCATGTCCCTTTGTCTCTTACGAAGGTTTCTAAGCTCTGGTCCAGTTTTCCTGTGCGGCAGGAGAGAGATTGCATCATGTCCCCCCTCAGGGGCCCCAGCCCCTCTCCTTAGCTCAGGACCTGGGGTTTCTGGGGCTCACTCAGCAGCCTTCCTCCTCTCCTTCCTGACCTCTCACACACCTCCCGAGACAAACTCCACAGCAGACCTGTGCTTGGGGCTGGGAAGGCAAACAAGACGAATTCCCTCCCTGGGAGGAGCCCTGAAAGAAACACAGGTGCCCTGCAGCACCTTCCTCAGAACTGGCCCAGCTGGCTGGCCTGGGGGCAGCTTCACCCGCCAGGCCTGGCCCAGCACTTTCGCTGGAATACACAGCTTAATCCCCCAGCGACCCTCTGAGGAGATCGCTAGTGTGGTCCCCATTGTAGGCATGAGAAAACAGTGCTGCTAATCAATGGGAAAGAAAATGGGAGAAAATAAATAAAAATAAAAATGAGAAAACAGGCTTAAAGAGGTCAGATGGCCTGCCCAGCGTCACACAGGACTAAATGAGACAGTGTATGCAAAAACACCTAGCAGAGTGTCGGGCAAGTAGTAACTAAGTGGTACCTAAAGTGCCTTTTCCAAATGGCAGAAGAGGGAGCGAGAGCCAATGATCTGCACTCTCAGACCCCACCAACTGAGCAGTAGGAGAAAGGCCTTTTGTCCCTGCTGAGGACAAAGACCAGGCTTTGGACTGGCTGAACACACAATGAGAAAATCTTCGAGAAGAGAAGCAGAAGGGACCTGGGCAGAGGGGCTGGCGGGCCCAAAAGCACTCAGCACACAGAGGGGTCCTGGCGCTGGCAGAGCAGGGGACCCTGGAGAGGGCAGCAATTGGTCATGCTAGGGAGGCAGCCGGGCCCTTTGTCCTTCCGAGATGGCTGCTCGGAGCCGGTCCACGCGCACCCCAGCTCAGCTGCCCCATGGTTCAGCCGTCACACGCCTCATCTGGGTAATGGAGTGCTATGAAGCATGTTGGAGGCCATCAATTAGCGCTTAACTCCTGTTCATTGAGTTGTATTTCCAAGGATGCTCCACTGAGATCCACAGCAGAGGTAAATCTCTCGCCTTCTCATTTGATGGCTTGGAATTGAAACGCCACCCAACATTCCCTCCCAAAGAAATTGAGATTTATGGGTCAGTGTCAATAGCAACACACGTTGGCCATTATTTGAAGGTCTCCTCACTCCTTGGGACTGATTGCTATTTACTTTGAAAGATAAATGTGGCTTTATCATCCATGCAGATTCCTGGGAGGAATGGGTTTTAAAATGCATTTGTTTCTTCCCTTGGAGACTTTTTTATTCCACTCCATTCTGTTTTGTTTGGCGGTGTAAGCCCCACTCTGCCCCCACCCATCAAATATTCCAATGTCCTTGGAGGCTCTTGAACAAAGACCAGGGGAGCCAGCCTGTCCTCAGTCCAGGGTCACCAGGGACAATATGGAAAGACCCTTAGACCTTAGCCAAAAAAATTGCCCCTGTCTTGTGGGCTGACACCACTAATGTATGATCTGGGCCAGAGCTGAGACTCTTGAGGAACTTGGGTGAGGAGCAATAGGTGGTCCCCTCTTGAACACTTCTGGCCTTTTGTGTTCCTGGGTGTGGCATGGAGACCTAGGCAAGAGCTAAATTGCTTGGGTCACTGGTTCTCAAATTTGAGAGTGCATCGGAATCCTCTGAAGAGCTTTTTAGAGCACAGATTGCTGGCCCCACTCCGGTGTTCCTGATTCAGTAGGCCTAGGGTAGGGCCCAGGGATTCCCACCTCTAATGAGGTCCCAGGAGATGCTAATTCTGATGTTGGGCCAGGGTCCCGTCTAAAGAACGGCCTCAAGAGTGGGAAGTATTAGTGGCCAATTGTAGGAGAGATGAGGCAGCTGGCAGGGTTTGGCGCTCTGGGAAAAGAATAGTACTGTCTAAAAGGGAATTTTATTAAGTTTCTCCAGACAATGGAATTTAAATCCTTTTTTTATGAAATCTTCAGTTAAAGGTTAATTTCCATCAATAAACTATAAATTTGGATCTACGTAATTTGGAGCTGCACTGAAGTGCTAAATGGGTCTGGGACCACCCAAGCTACCCAATGGTGGTCTGCTATACCTAGGTTACTAGCAAGGTCAAGGTACTGAATAGGTCACGGTCCTGCCACTGGGATATTTTGATAACTCATGGAGTTAAAATTCTAAGAAGATTCCCAGTGTTGATAACAGAACCCACCGTGCTAGTTCACACCAATGGTGCCTAAGTGATTTTTCCCTGCAGCAGTCAGGGTTTGTAGGTGAAACTGGGCCCAGGGCAACAACTGGGGCACAGTCTAAAGACTCTGGAATTCCCATGACAAACACCAGAAGGACTTTGGAGGCAGATGACAACTTCTTTTTTGCTCTAGTGGCCTCACGTTGTAAGTCATGATGAGGCTGCATTTCGTCCCGGAAATGTGCTGGAGAGAACGGTTGTGCGTTGAAGCCAGGCTGCCCCAAAGCCTCCCCATCAGAGTCCAGTGGACGGGGCAAACTGTCACTTGGGATTCGTTTCTTGGAGGCAGGTGTCTCCAGAGCAATCAAAGGCCTTGACTGTCACAGGATTGAGCAGCTGTCACTGACACCCAGGCCTGGGGTGACAAGCAGTGCTGTGAGGACAGAGGAAAGTCAACAAATTTGGAGATATAAAAAAGGTGGGTAAGAATACCCAATGATTGTGTTAGTTGGGACTTTGGGTCACAAGGACAGAAATCCAACTCAAATTAACTTAAGGGGAATGTGTTTACTCACATAACAGGGATGTACAAAATATGGACAGTTGGATCTATGGTGCTAAGAAAGTCACCATGTCTCTTCACTCTCTCTCCCTTTTCCCTCCCTTCATGATGGCACTGGAGAGTCCCAGACTTCCTTGGTCCTCAAAATTGGTCCTAGAACTCAAAATTCTGAAGAGACTATACCTTACCACATACCTCTAGCAAATGTTCCAGAAAAGACTCTGGCCAGGTGCCCACCCCTGAAGAGATGGCTGCAGGCAGGAGGATGGGCCTCTGATTGGCCTGGCTTGGGAGCCACGCCCACCCCTGGGGTAGGATCAGCTTTACCTCAACCAGGCTGAGCAGGAACCCTGTGGGGGGATGCTGTCTTGGAGGAGGGGGTGCCAGTGAGGCTGTGGAGGGCTGTGTGAGGCATGAAGATGAGAGCCCAAGCAGGGTGACTTCCCTGGCCCTGCACACACAGCCCTGGCTCTGAACAAGGGCTCCTGCTCAAAGATGTGCTTTTTGTGGGTCATCCACCTGGGTGGAGCTGGCCTCGTGAGAACAGGGACATCCTGGATGGCGTCACAGACTCTGCCATGTGTAGGGCAAAGGGAGTTTCAACCAGTTCTGTAACACATAGGAGGCCCAGCGCAACTCGCGAGTAGTGTTCCTCCCAGAGGAAGCAGATGGGTGAAATAAATCAAATCAGCATTTTTATTGGCTTCCTAGGATGTTTAGAGGCCTGTTTTCAAGGCTGTGTGTTAAATACATATTTCGGCAATGCTTTAGTCTATTCCATGGTGATTCTCAAATTGCGGTCCCCAGACCAGCCGTGTCAACATCATCTGGGAACTTGTTTGAAATGCAGATTCTCCACCCTACCCCAGACCTGCTGAATCAGAAACTCTGGGTTCCTGGGTTAAAACGCCCAGCAGTCTGCGTTTTATCAAGCCCACAGGGTAATTCTGATGCATGCGCCAAAGTTTGAGAACCGCTGATCTACACGTGCATTTGATTTAATTCGCCAAGTTCAAAGGGACCACCTACTACAAAAACTTAAGGCCTGTGTTCCAGGTTTATTGAGCCATCTGAATTTAGAGGGGTATAAGCGGGAAACAGTTTTAGATTTCCCTATCCCGCCTTCAGCCATGTACTACCCAGTCCTATGTTTCCATCCCTTATTAGCATCCTGGGCAGGTTTCTTTAACTTTTGGTCAGTCCCATTATTAAAAGTCTTTTTGTTTTATTTTATCCTAGAGCCTCACTCTCGCATCGGGTCTGGCATCTTGCCTTCTTGTTCACGAGCTAGGTTCAGGGAGGGGTGGGACTTGGAGGCAGCAGGGACAGGATAGCTCTACGCCCTCACTCCTCTGCCCTCTTGGGCACTGCGGGGTGGGGTGGGGTGGGAGAGCAGGGTGAGGCCTGCTTCTGGGATTGCCACCCCTCCTTTTAGGGCCTAACCCCTCAGGTTGGGAGCTGGTCATGAGGGTGCAGGTGGGGGACACAGAGCTCCTCACCCCTTGTGGATTGTCTGGTCTCACTCTGGTCCACTCTGGTCCCATCTGCTTCTGGTGGCTTTGGCCTGTGAAGATGGTGTGCGTGGATTTCTGAGGGCCCAGTCCGTGTGACCCCAGCCCATTTGTCACCAAGAAGGACAGCTGTGGCATCTCCAGGGGTCCATGCCCCTCCCACTCTGTCCTCTCTTACAGAGCCTCAGAAACTAGTTGGGGGTCTCCTTCCCCACCCTCTGAGGGCCGAACTGAGGTGGGGGATCCCACGCCCTCAGGCACACACCCCACAGTGCCTTCTCCCCCCTCAACTGAGAGGCAGGCTCAGCCCCCACATTCACACAGAGCCCCGAACTCCTATGGATACAGATCGAACTCTCCCCAAAACTCCGTCGCCACATCCCCAGCACCATGTGGGATCAAGAGTTGCAACATCTCAGCATCCAGCCTGGAATGATATGCCCCTCTCCCTGCCTTCGTGGTAGGTGATTCTGACAGATTCCCCTAACTTGACCTCAAGAGGAGACAACAATGGGAGGGACAGAACTGAATTACTCTCCCAGTAATTCCTACTCTCCCTTCTCCCGCCTGTCTATGTATGGGCAGAGGAGTGTGGTGTTGGCAATAGGTCCTGCTTCTGTGGGAGCCCTGGAGCTGGGGCAACCTGGCCCTAATGGCTGGCCACTCTTATTAGAGAATGTGGGTTCCTTAGCACCTGGTGTTTTCAGCGGAGTTTCTGGAACCAGTTGGTCCTGTTCACTGCCCTCTCACACTTGCTGTTTGCAACATGTTTCACATACGTTATCTCAGTTGACCCCACAATGATCCTGTGAGGCATTTAACCTACAAGGAAATAGGCTGGGAGAGATTAAGTGACAAGCCCAAGGTCACAGGGCCTAGTGGTAATAGTGGAATAGGAACCCAGCCCAGGGACTCCTGAGCACCTGTCCTCTCCCTGCTGTT
This sequence comes from Indri indri, assembly GCA_004363605.1. Taxonomy (NCBI): domain Eukaryota; kingdom Metazoa; phylum Chordata; class Mammalia; order Primates; family Indriidae; genus Indri; species Indri indri. The sequence continues at coordinate 73,122 of RJWJ010000339.1, read as the reverse complement.
TTTACGCAGATGCCGTAGCCACTCTTGTCTTCCAGCTCTATCTAGGTGAACTTGAAGAAAGCAGCCAGAGCAATAGCTTGTGTCCACGACCACCGAGCAGCTGACAGGGGAGGAGGGTTCACGGCATGGGATTTCCATAGAGAATGCACCACATGGTTCAGGTCAGTCACGCCTAGAGCACGCCAGATGGGAAGACCCTTGTCTTCCCAGGCCAAGGGCACATGCTCCCAAGAAACCCCAAGTTTGCTTTAGTCGGCCAGTCCCTTCCTGAAGTGGGAAAAGGGGTGTGAGGATGTAAGTTGGTACTTCCCAAGCAGAAAGCCGGGGTTTGGGGCTGCCAGGGCTGACTGTCCAGACCTTGTGCACAAACTCCACGGAGCACCCAGCCCAGGTCAAATGGGGTCAGGATGCCATCTGTGCCTCCTGGATGGCTCTGTCCCATGACTCAGTTCTGTACGTGGTGGGAGGAGGGACATGGTTATACTCCTGCATAGCGGCCGGAGCGCATGGCAATTTTCTAGTCAGCAGATGGGCCTGGAGCCCCTGCCACTCACAAGAGGCTTCTTTCTTCAAGTTTAAGACTTCTGATGAGCACAAGAACTTCCCGCGCCCTCGTCCTGCGCAAAACTTCCCCCCGGGGCTGGGGCTCAGTGAGATGTGTCACCCACGTGGGCTGGGATCATATTTTCCCCTGCTGAAGATCAAAGCCCTCGCCCTTCACAAAGCCGATTGTTAAATTTTCAAGAATTTCGCTACCTGATTTTTAAACAAGGCCATTATTCTTTAAATTAAATTATAAAACTGGCCAGGCACGGTGGCTCACATCTGTAATCCCAACATTTTGGGAAGCTGAGGTGGGAGCATTGCTTGAGACCACTAGCTTGAGACCAGCCTTGGAAACATAGGAGACTCCATCTCTACAAAAAAAATTTTAAAATTAGCTGGGCATAGTAGCATGCACCTGTAGTCCCAGCTACTCGGGAGGCTGAGGCAGGAGGATCCCTTGAGCCCATGAGTTTGAGGTTACAATGAGCAATGATCATGCCACTGCACTCCAGCTTGGGCAATACTTTTTGGAGACACTGTCTCCAAAAAAAGAATTAAATAAATTTTAAAAAATAGAATACATTATAAAACTTATAATGCAATCAATTATGTTACAAATGATGGTAATAAATACCCAAAATTCCTTGGTTCCTAATTATTTTACTATTATCACTGTCCCTAAGGCTGTTAACATTTGCTCTACTGTATACTACATAATGATGTGCCAAAGTGAATCTCTTTTCAACTCTGTGTTCAGTAACATCGCACTGGGAGCTTAACAGCAGCTGTGATGGTTGTGTTTACACATGGAAATTGGCAAACACTACAAATCAGGGTTTGATTTATTGTTTTGTTGACTGTGTAAAGCAAGGGTCAGCAAACTTTTTCTAAAATGGGCCAGGCAGTGACTATTTTTCCCTTTGTAGGCCATAAGGTCTCTGTTGAAACGACTCGACTCTGCTGTTGTAGCACAAAAGCGGCCACAGACAATAGACGAACAAATGGCCATGGCCGTGTTCCAATAAAACTTTGTGGACAAAAACAGGTGGTGGGCAGGATTCGTCAGGAAAATTGCTGGCCCCGGTCTAGATTTAAGAAAGTCATAATAAAAAACAATGTTACTAATGAAGATTAAACTTAATCTCGTGTTGTGTCTGTAGTTGCTCCGATCATAAATAGCACAAAACAATACTGAGAACATATTCTCCTAATATTCAAAAACAGTGATCTGATTCAACAAAGAAGTAGCTCATGTCATTGTTTTCTTTTTTTTTTTCTTTTCCTTTTTTTTTTTTTTTGAGGTGTGGTCTCACTGTGCTGCCCAGGCTGCAGTGCAGGTGGTACGATTATAGCTCACTGCAACCTTGAACTTTTGGGCTCAAGCGATCCTCCCACCTCAGCCTGCCAAAGTGCTGGGATTACAGGTGTGAGCCAGCACACCTGTCCTCAGGTCATTGTTGAATGATTCAGGTTCCTATATATGTCTTTGTTGTGTCACTTTTGTCTTACTCAATGTAAATAAACATATCAACCAACATCCATTTCAGACTACATTTGTTTGTCATTTGCCACCACAGGTTGGCTAGTGAGACAACAGTTCAGCAAAAAATCAACAAAAGCATTCTGTGAAAATAAATTGGCTATTTGGAGTTTATAATAAAGAATATTGCATATGTTACTATGATTTATAAATTGTGTAACACTCATCCTTGATAGCAATAAAACGCATAATAAATATATGTATGTATGCGTATATATATGCATACATTTTTTTTTCCAGAGAGCCAGTTGTTAAATATCTACCATCACACCACCGCCTGAGAGGCAGCTCTATCAAAAGCGCCCTAGCAGCTCAGAGCAGCACACATTAAGGACCAGAGCTCAGGGAAGGGAAGGGGGTCAGGCATGGATGGGCAATCAGGAAAGCCCTCCAGGTGGCCTTGGAAGGCACCATGGAGGACACAGGCCCTTAAAGAATGGAGAGTGAATAGTGGGTGGAGAGTGGCTGCCCGTCAGGCAGGTACCCAGCATGAGCGCAGGAGCAGAGGCTGGAACTCCCTGGCGTGGTCAGAGATACCAAGACAAGGGGGGAAGCGGAGGGAGGTGAACTGGGGCCAGATATAGTTAATGGCATGGAAACATGCTATGAGGTTGAGTCCCCCCCCGCCCCGCCCAAAAAAGGCAGGTTACAAAATTTGTGCATTTGTGTTAAGGAGAAAACTACATTAGAAGGAAATACACTCCGTGTAAATAGCTCTCGGTGATAGGATTATAGCTGATTTTGTTTTCATCCTTCTTAACAGTTTTCTGTACCTTCCTACTGTTCTGAAGGAGTGTGTGTTGCTTTGATAATCATGGGGGGAGAAAATAAGCGTTTCCAGCATGCAGGGTGAGAAGCACTGAGCCAAAGCTGAAGCCACGCCGAGGACAGAGCACGCACATCTGGCCTGACGTGGTCCCGAGGCCCCTGGAGGGAGGAGCCAAGGGGGAGGGGGTAGAGACCAGGGGGTGCCTCCCTCTTCTGGGAGGATTGCAGGGGTGCATGGCGACCACTGCAGATGACCCCTCCTCCTGTGAGCCTGAAGCAGCAGTGTCCACGCAGGAGATCTGTCCCCAACCCCATAGCCTCAGGTGGATGTCTGCTCTCCCCTTTTCTCCCTTGAGACTAGTTTGCAAAGCTTTCCTCCTCCACGTTCACAAAGGCAAAACAAATTGGGAAAAACAAAGAGGTCCTTTTAGAGCTTCTAAAAAGCTGATCGTTTTGTGATCGGTCACCTTCATTGTTATTATCTTCCCCCAACCCCCACCCCCAAATCAGCCAGGTAATCCCATTTGGTAATCAACGGGCTAGTAACAATGGCTTGGTTATTTCCTCCATATAAACTTGACCAAACTGGATACAAAGTAAGGGTTTCCGTCTCGCACATAAACACCCTTCGCCTCTGTGATTCACACAGTTCTTTTTCCTCTCCATCCTGGGTCCTTGTCTCCATCCTGCCACTGATGCTGGCTCTTCAGGCATTTTCTGAATGGTTAATTTTAAATTATATGCTCGTAGAGTACATGGGGACATTCTGGTTTATGCTTTTCCTGGTCAGGAGTATATGCAGCTAGAAGATTAAGAAATACATTTTCATGAGCTAGATAATAAAAATTAAATGGCAAAAGTCCTTGCTGTCCCCAGTAGCTGGAGAGTTTTAAAAATAAATACATAAGCACCTGTTTCCATTTTTTACTCCTGCAGAGGCAGAGAAATTGCTGGAGAAAAATTTGTGCCCATATATTCTGTGCTGTGCCTCTTGGAAGAAGAATAAAATTCTAAATGGGGTCATCAGGAAGTGCTTACTAAATGTGAAGTTCACAAACTGACCTTTGAAGTTTGGAATTAGACTTCCCTCTGAGCAAGGTCGGTGGCGTGTGCTATTGTTAGACCGACAGCTAAGCCTCCCCACCACGTCCCTCCACCTCCCCCCGACCTCATGCAATTAAAGCGTAGCCCAGGCAGATTTTTTTTAATGGGGTTGTTCTTTATATTGGTGACTATATTGTTGTTATAATTAACAGCAAAGATATTGTCCTCATCCCTGGATTTTTCCTCCAAGTCAAAATGTCTAGAGTCCGGCATGGTCGCTCGTGCCTGTAATCCTAGCATTTTGGGTGGCTGAAGTGGGAGGATCACTTGAGGCCAGGAGTTCAAGACCAGCCTGAGAAACACAGTGAGACCCCATCTCTACAAAAGATAGAAAAATCATCTGGGCTTGGTGGTGCACACTTGTAGTCCCAGCTACTCGGGAGGCTGAGGCAGGAGGATCGCTTGAGCTCATGATTTGGAGGTTGCAGTGAGCTATGATGACACCCCTGCACTCCAGCCTGGGTGACAGAGTGAGACCCTGTCTCAAAAACAAACAAGCAAACAAACAAGAAAAAAAATCTAGGACAACATCGTCCAAGGAATAAGCCTCATTTGAGCCTTCCCTATCTCTCAGCCTGCTGTCTCGGGAGCTTTCAGCTTTGAGACCAGCTTTCCTCAAGAGCTGAATCACAATCTGTGGTTCCTTTCCCCGTGAGAAAACTCAGAGATCAAAGAACTCCCTGTTTTCCAGCTCTTCCCACAGAATCTGGTCACCCTTCTGCCCCCAAAATCATACATCATGTAGCAGTCCCTGTCCCTGCACCACTCCTGTCCCTTGTCCTGGATCCTGGTTTCCCAGTGGAGAAGGAAAAAGGAGGTTACAGTGCCTTCTACAAAGGGCCCCCTGCCACTGTGTCTCTGGTCTTTAGGAGATGATTAAGTTGTGCATTAGGTCAACCCCTAAACCTGCCATCAATTACACCACGGAGGTCCTTATGTCCGTGGCTTTATTATTTCTCTCATGAATATTTAGGAGGAAAAGTAATAGGTCATAGGATGTTGAGAAGGCTATAACACTCCGCTTGACTGTGGGTGCGATACTGAGAGGGGGAGACGGTGACCGTGCTTCGTATTTTCAGGTGAAGTATGTACTTTCCAGTTCTGCTGGGATGCAAACAGCTTTCAATCACTGAAAGCCAACAGCTCGGTGGACGTTCGGTGGGGCTGGCTGCTCTCGGTGAAGGAAGACTGCTGGGAAGTCCAGTCAAAGCCTAGTGGCAAACCTTCCACTTCTCCCAGCAAGCAGGAAGTGACACAGAAAGTGTCTTCTTAGAGGCCTTACTGTGGAGTGTTGTCATTAAGGGAGCAAATATTCGCTTGTGAGGTTGTATTTTAGTCCTTCACTAAGCTTGAGGGAAACAATATTTTGGAGAACTGGCTTCATTTTTCTTTCTTCTTCTTTTTTTTTTTTTTTTTTTTTTGAGTTAAAGAATTCACAACAAATACCTACATCAAATCAAAGCTAAAAGTACATGACCAGACCTAGTCCGGTTTTCAGGAAAGCAGCAGTTTCTGCAGGAAGTCGCACCCACTTCTGAAAACAGAAAAAATAAACAAGATGAGAGTCCACCAGCAAACAGGTGTTCGGTGTTCTCTTGAGTCACATTAAGTAGCTTTTTACATTCATGAGGAAGCAAACACTCCCCCAAATTGGGATTGGCTCACACTGAGGCAGAAAACCAGCCTCGTGCTGTCTGCACTGTGTTCTGGTCACTTCCACAGCTGGCACAGGAAGGAATCCACACCCCTCCCCAAGGACGCCTGAACCAGAACAGATGCCAGCTGCACTTACCCTTCGGGAAGGATGGAGCCTCTTACGGCTTCGCAGCCCCCGTGCAAGCAGCACAGCTTCCTCCTTGGCATGCAGCCCTGGGAGGCCCTGGGTCGGTCGCTGGGCTCCTCTGGTATCAGAACTACAGCCAGATGGTAGGTGTGTCTGGCTCACACCTATCGAGAACCAGCCTCTCCCTTTCTCCTAAGAAGGGAAGACAACTCATCCTGAAGGCTCCTGGGCAAGGCTCAGAGGCAAGGCTGTGTGGGTCCCCACCCTGCTCCCCAGCCTCTGGGCATGTGTCTGCACACCCCCTGCAGGGTCCTGCTCTCGGAGTCCTTCCAGGACTTCCTAAGGAGCACCACTGAACCCACTCCAGAGTACCCCAAACCCTGCCAACAGCCCAGCTCTGTCTTTAAGGGTGTTTAAAACAAAGTTCTGAAATAAAGTGTTGGCTTTTTCCTGGAGTTCTAACTTTGTGAAGCAGTGAGGTAGTGGCTCTGGGGAACTCAGGAAGTGGAGAACAGCTCATGGGAAAGGAGGGGCCAGGGCTGAGCTCAGGGTGATTTGAGATGTGAGTGTGGAAAAGCGAACGGGAAGGCCGGGTGGGACGCAGCACGGAGAGCCGTCATGCAGGGTCTTGGCCAGGGATGGCCCCCGAAGGGGGCTTGACAGTTCAGAGCCCGATAGCATGTGCCAGACACTTTACCAAGCCCTTCACTTAGGTTAGTCTCATCTCCCACCCTGCAAGGGAGCTGCTAGCATAACACCGCTCTGGGAAGCTGCTAGCATAACACCCCCTGGGAAGCCCAGGGGCTTCACTTGCTCAAGGTCACTCCGAGAGTAAGGGGCAAGGCCGGCTGCAAACTCAGGATGGCTGACTGTGCAGCTCATGCAGGTCTGTTGCCTACCTGCCACGGTGCCTCCCAGGGAGGGTAGATGCTCTGAAGCTGGAAATCATGGGCACAGGACAGGAGCTGGGGAAGAGGGCAGCTTTGGAGAGGCAGGAGTGAGAATGGTGGGATGGGAGGCCCAGTGCTCGGGGCCAAGCCTCTTTGGCCCTCGGTTTTCCCATCTGCAAGAGGACAATGGGCCAGACTGGTGCTTCTCTGAAAGAGGACACGCCAAAGCTTTTGAGCAAAGAAGTGACCAGAGAATGACTTAAGGGGGCTGTGCTCAGGGTCAGTCCCCAGGCTGGCTGCAGGGGAAGGAAGAAAGGCAGGAAGGCCAGTTCACAGACATGCAGGAGCCCAGAAGTCAGGGAAGAGGGCAATTCTCAGGTGCAGAGCTTGAGATCGTCACCGCTGCAAGGGAGAGGTCAAGGCAAGACACGAGGACACCTCAAAGGAGCCGCTAACAGCATTTGGAGACTGGCTGGAACGGTAACAATACTAAAAGCCAAGGTCCCTGCTGCAGTAATTATCATCATCAGCCCCACTTTACAGATAGGGAATAGAAACCTAAGAGGCAAATTATAATAACCTGCCCATGGTCACAGAGCAGGCAGCCCCCAGAGCCAGGATTTGAACACAAACTGTCTCAGTGCAAAGCCCGTGTTCTTAACCCCCACGCAAGACCGCCTCCACCCTGTGTGCAGAACGAACGAGCGACACTCTCCTCCGGGCCTCTGCCTCTCACTGCATGGGCCTTCTTGGGCTGCCCCCTTCTCTCCGTGGTACAGTTTCCTTTCAAATTCCAGCTCCTCCTCAAAGCTTTCACCCCCTGCTCTGGCCACCAATCCACACCTGCCTCCTACTGCCCTCCCCACAGCCCAGGCCTGCTGCCAATGTCCCCTCTCCTGCACGCCTGGCAGTCTGCACCTCTTCCTCCAAGCCACGTGCCAGACGTCTGTATCCCTGTTTCCACGTTGGACCCGCCTTCGTCTTTGCTTCTATCATCTCTTTTCCTACTGCTTGCATGCATCATGCTGTATTATATGTTTTTTGTCCGCTCGTTCCTATTTCCACCTTCCCTATAGGACTGGGAGCACTTTGAAGGCAGAAAGCGGCTGGGCCTTAGTCCAGTCTGTGCGCAGTGTGTGGCGTACAGTGGGTACTGGAAAAATGATGATGAATGAATTGCCGTGATTAATCGATTGGATTGAATGAATGAACATCTGGGTTCGAGAGAGGGGTCCTTTTGGCTCCAAACCCATCCTGTCCCACGGAACAGGATTCCATGTAGTGTTTATCATAAAGGCTTTCAGTGCCTTCTTGAAGAGTTGGTTTCACTGGTCCACTTTCTGCCTTGCCCTTAACCCATCCCATTGGCTTAGACACTCACCTTTGCGCGCGCGCACACACACACACACACACACACACACACACACAAGTCTTCTCTGACTGGACTCTGCACCAAAGGCAAAGAAATAAATGTCCCTTCCCTGCTCTGTTCCCACTTAGGCAAATTACTTCTCAGCACGGGAGGACTGCATGCTGGCTGGGCAGGGGATGGGCTAGCTGAACCCCAGGCAGCACCTTAGCAGTGCCTTGGCACAGAGGCCTCTCCACGTTCTCTGCTCCTCCCTGGCAATCGTTAAGGGAAGCCCCTGGCTGAGCTCTGGCCTCTGCAGACCTGGGCGGAGGGAGCAGGACCCTTTCCAAGACCAGCGAGGTCCTCCGCTGGGCCCTGCCTGCAGAGACAGGTCAGCAGAGCTATTCCTGGTGCTCATTAGCCTGTGCACAGCTGTATATTCCTTTATTGCTAGGTGGCCCCCAGAGCACTGCAGACTCGTCCCTGCTTTTGAAGCCTTATAGGAGAAGCCAGGAAGTTAATTCCAATCTCTTCCCTCCCAATGGGGACTCCCACTCTAGGACTGGCTCCCTGTGAAAGGTGCGACTGTACCTCTTGGCCTGGCTGCTTTGTTATCCTCTGTGGACCACTGAAGTGGGAGGGGAAATCGTGTGTGTTTCACTCCAGGGTCCTGACAGCCACTAGCTTAGAGCAAAGAATGCTGCTGGAGCCTGCAGCTTGGGTTCCAGGTTCAATGAGCTCTGTGACCTCAGGAAAGGGGCTTGGCCTCTCTGAACAGCTGCAGGAGTCTGTGACCCAGATCAAACCAAGCTTTGGGAATGTGCTCTGCTCTTTCCCTCCCTCCCACTGCTCTCCACCCTCTCTTGCAGTGGTGCCTCTGGAATTCGACAGCCCAGGCCGACTCCAACTTCCTGCCTGCTGCTCCCCCTCAAACTACCGCACCCACCCTCGTACCAAGTCCTCTATCCCGTCCGAGCCCCTGAACCAGCCTGGGTCAGCCCTGCCCCTCCTCTCACCAGGAAGGGGAGAAAAATGAACCATCAGTCTCCTCCTGTCTGTCCTGAGACTGAGCCTTTTCCCCTCTCCCTGACCCGCCCTGCCCTCTCCCTCGGGGACCTGGGCACTGGGCACTGACCAGCCTGTGCAATTTTCCATCACTCCCTCAGGACCCCACAACTGTTCTGCTCATCTGGGGAGAAAAAAAAAATCCAGTAAAGGCACTCCCATCTTTAAATATTGGATTTTCCAGGACATCTTGCGTGACTCTCAAGTACGAGGTCAATACAAATAAAATCATTTAAATTGCCTGATATTAAACATTTCTGACCTAAAAAGTAAAAAGCCTTTTAAGTGATAGTTACATTGATACAAGAGGCACAATGACAGGTTTCAAAGATGAAAGTAATGGATCAGAAAATAGAACAGTAGAGAAAACACAGATGAAAGGCAAATAACCCTATTTGAAAATCCAAAGCTTTCAGTTTCTTTTTTTTATTTTTTGAAGAAAAAAATTGCCAAAAGCACTGTTCCGTGTTAAAAAAAAAAAAAAATCATGATGAAAGGAGCACATGCTTGCTAACTTCCTACGCCCCTACATACTTGTCCCTTTCTGTCTTTAAGTGCTGTGGGTTTTTTGTGACTTTATTAGCTCAAGTTTCCTAGACTGGTGCTCCCAGAGCCTGGTCCGTGTCCCCACAGGAGCAGTACCAGTAATGCAGGTGCTGCGGACACCTGTGGGTAGGCAGTGTCACCTGAGTGAATGAAGGAGGCTCCAAAGAGCCTAACTCCCCATCCACATGGTTAACCCAAAGACGAGCTTGCTTTCCCACACAACTAGAGCTCAACGGAGCGTTTCGTTAAACCAACACATCGTAATAAACACTTAACTAGTACAAATAAAACCTTTTACTTAGAGCAAGATTTAAAGACACCTGAGCATGACACATCAGAACCACACTGTTCTTTTGTTGGTATTTATCACAGTCCTTGAGTTCTCTCAAATCTGGGTAGAATGCACCTTCGACTTTCTTGGCATCAGTCCTTCCCAGGCTTCTTGTTTTTCCAGAACTTTCAGTAGCCCTACCACGCATCAAGATGCATAGGGCTTTTTATCTACTTTACCTTTAAAGTCCAAATAAAAGACTATTACTATGCTTGGTTTGCAGTGGAGGAAAAAAGCCCTATCACTGCATGTTCTCACTGCCCTGGTGTTGAGGGTTTCCGTGTTTTATCACCTCAGGGACCAGAGGAAGAAGAAGATGCTCTGTCATGTGTACCCTAATTTGCCAGTGTCGCACCCCATCTTCCAATCAAAAACAGTCATTTCCCCCACTCGCCTGCCTCCCTCATCTCTGCTCTTTGCACTTTGGGGCAGGGTATTTTATAGATTGATGGGTATTTACTTACAATGGGAACCTCGTACGAACGACAGTTTTTATACCTGGCTTCTGACACAGACTGTGTTCTTAAATAGTCCTGATGCAGATTGAAGGTTTTTAAAAGTCATATTTATAGAGAATTCCATGAGATTCCATATGAACCATGGAAAAGGTTTTAAACGGGCCATTAAAGTGATCAATTAAAAAAAGATTGTAGGAAATTACTGACAGGCAGGACTGGGCTGGACAGAAAAGACAAAGACCAAATATTTAACTCAGGGCAGAGGTGGGGTGTGGATTACGGATCGGAACCAGAGTGGATAGAGGTCAAAGTGGGTGCAGCAAGTTTGGAGGGAGCAGGTGAAGCACTTGGGTCAGGCATTCCTGGGCCTAGAAGTCAGCTTGGAAGGTTCAGGCAAGTCCTGGGGTTGAGGAACTGGGAAGGCAGCCAGAGAGGGCAGTCCTCACCCATCACGCACGAAGAGCACCAAAGCTCTCCATCCTCGGTCTTCTCTGCTCTCTGCAGTGTGTTGTCAAACTAGGAATCAGTGCACATAAAACTAGAGAGAGTCACAGTCCCAATGTCTGTCATTTCTAATTAACACAAGGAAAGAGGAGTTAGATCTTCTGTTGGAGACCTGAAAATCCTCTGAAGTTTATCAGGCCCCATCTCCTGATGATTCAATGCCAGTTCTAAAATAGGAAGACTTACTTCCAAAACCAACAGATGTTTGGGCTGTCATCATTATGCCTGTACTAAACTCATTTGTGATTTCACTGTCAAGTCCTGTCTGCGTAATTTATTAGGAAACATTTATATAAGACTATTTGGAAAACCTTCCTAGGTCTGAGGCATCTATCTATCCATCGCAAGGATGTGTCTTTTACGGAAATGCGATGAGAAACTCTGAGGAAGCATTTGGTCACCCTTCCACCTCATCAACCTAAAAAGGTTCTGGAAATTCCCCACGCTCTTTAAGGTGGCCTTTCTCAGGTACCTTAGTTTCATGAGAGGTAGACTAATGTTTTCCCTGTTGTATACAATCCATTCTCTAAGTAGTTATAGGACCTTGGACAAGCCACTTAGCTCTCTGGGCCTGAGTTTTCTCAGTTATAAAATTAAAGCAATCAATAGATGATGTGCTCTCTATGGCTCATTTGTTTGAAGGATCTAGAGTTATTTTAAATATTTTTTGGCTATCTTGACCAAACTAGCATCACAGGCGAGAAACAGGCTGCAAAGACTGAACTTCTTCTCTGGTTTCTACCCATTAGGTCAGAGCCAACCACTTTATGTCTTGTTTTGGGTTACTTTTCCCTGAACACATAATGGCTTTGTCTGCATTGAAGGTCACCTTCTATTTTTCTGCCCATTCATGTGGCCCCATAAGACCTTCCATTATCTCAGTGAGCTGAGTATTTTACCTCCTAGAAAGTACATGGATTCCTTCTTCTCTATCATATGAAACTCTCAGATAGTAGTTATTGCAATTATTACCTTTCACATGTCTTATCCGGAAAATTATCCCAACTGCCGTGTATACCTTTATTCTAATTAAGAACTACTCCAGTTTTCAAAGCACTTTTCAGATATCCATTGTGTTGTCTGACTCCTCACGATAACCCCATTTTTAATAAAGTAATGTGTTTTATAACATTCCTACTCATGTATAATAGTTACAACTTTTTTTTCCTAATGAACTTTGGCATAACATTTTGTCAACTTCTTTCTGATAGTTAGGTTTTTTTCCATTCACTGTATTTCTACCCTAATGTTTACTGACCCCAGGGAAATAAATCTGGTAGACCGATGAAGCATGAATCTGACTCAGAGAGACCGATTAGTGCTGAAAGCTGAAATGGACTTAAGGGATCACCTGTCCCACCCACCCCTAACCATGGGATCTTGTGCACAGGGACCAAAAGATACATGTCTCTCAGGGGCTTCCAGGCTTGAGGAGCAGAACTTTGATCACAGGCTCCATGTGTTTGTGCGTTCTGAGTCACTCTTGAGCTCTTGATGTCTGATCTGATTCCTCGGTAGCTTCTCTTTGTCCCCTCACAGGAGCATTTTTTTCCTTTCTTCAAAGATGCCCTTTCCCCAAGATGGCAACACTCACTTTGTTAATGAATCAGCTACAGAGTTTGTGATCTGGCAACAGGTTTTCTGAGAAGCAGCTTTCCTGGGCTTAGGTCAGGCTGTTAAAGAGCCTTCTGGTCTTCCTGCCGGCTCTTTGCTCTGCAACTTTTTCCTCCTAATTAATGCCTCTATCTTATCACAACGGCCCATTCTAAGACTAACTGAGTCATTGATGTGCTGTGTTGTGTTTTCTTTTGGTGCCTTCCAATCTGCCCAGACCTGAATTAACTGGGGTTTGCTCACTCTTGCATGGTGTTTCACCCTCCAGGTATTCTTCACATTAAGTCCCCAGCTAAAGCTTGTTTGGCAAGACTGGGTGTTCATAGGGTGCTTCTAAGCAAGAGTCAGGGACGGCACAGCAGTTGAGAACTTGGGCTCCAGGTCAGCCAGAACTGCCTCTGATACAAAGACTGCTCTTAACAAGAACTGAAGCTTCCTAAACTTTAGTTTCTGAGTCTGTAAAATAAGAATAGTAGGACCTACCTCCTAGAAAGGAAGAGAAGATTAATTGAAATAATGCATGTAAAATGCTCAGTACATAACAAGAGCTCAGTAAGAGTGTTACTACTGATTGTTCCACTCAGTGCTCGGGGATAGGCAAAGCAGCTGATGTTACCCCAGATTACAGATGAGAACGTTGGGATCGAGAGGCCACGTGGCTCTCCACTCTCCACTGCACATACATGAGCCACGAAAAAGCCGGGACCAGGGCCCAGGTCCCTGCCACCTCCCAGACTCTCGCCCTTTCCTCTGCCCCAGCAATGCCTCTCAGAGCCAAGACCCATGTCCTCCATGACAGTGGTTCCCAAAGTGGGTCCCCAGACCAGCAGAATCAGCATCACCTGGAACTTCTTAGACATGCTGGGGTCCCACCCCTGACCTAAGGAATCAGAAACTCTGAGGATGGGGCCCAGCAATCTGGACCTTCAGGGGATTCTGATGCACACTCGAGTTTGAGAACCAATGCTCTACGGGATAATAATATGCCTTTTGATCTAACTCCACCACCCACTTCGGAGGTGGGTGGTCCACAAATTTAGTGTGATCCCTAATATGAGTTAACCTTTCCAGCCCTGCAATATTGTCCAGGGAATTGTGGTTAATACATACTGATACCGTTTAACCGTGGCAGGGCTCCCATCCCTGTCGGGTTAGGGAACCTGCGGCCTCAAGGCCACATGTGGCCCTCTAGATCCCCACGTGCAGACCCCTGGCTGAATCCAAACTTCACAGAACAAATCCTTTTATTAAAAGCATTTGTTCTGTAAAATTTGGATTCAGTCAAAAGGCTGCACTCAAGGATCCAGAAGGCTACATGTGTCCCCAAAGCCGCAGGTTCCCCACCTCTGTGTGATTAGGATCATCTGGGGTACCTTTGACATAACACAAAGGCCCACCCAGAACAGTTAGTGTTCAGGTCAGAGACAGTCAGGACTGACAGCCACAGAGCTACAGAGCTGCCACACGGACTCCACGGAACTCTCCTGGGTTGGTAAGATTTTTACCTCAGTAAGGCTTGTGTGCTTCACAATCTGGTGCCAGAAAATTGTTTTCTTTCCTTCCTGTGAACCTTGGACTGTCCTGGTCAAACCTTCACCTCACACCCGCTGTGTGCAGGGCAGCTAGCGTCACGCAGAGGTGCTCACTCCACACACCCCAGGGTCACTGCCCAGGCCTATCCTGCTTGTCCGAAAAGGTAATGACAAGGCATGGGAAACATCAAACACTGACTCACTATAGTTCTTGCTTTTCTTTTAATAACTCGGAAGGGCTTGAGGGAAAATAGTTTTATGAGCATGCTGGAGTATTCAGAATCCTAAGCTCACCCCTTGGCCCACCGGGGTCACAGCCATGCACAGAGTACTGATTACCAAGGAAGGAGCAGCCTTTCTCTCCCTCCCCACAGACAGAAGAATGTGGCTGGCACCAAACCATGGTAATGCTTTCTGCTCCATCCACTTTACCCTGAAGCCCACCAGCTTCCAAGAGGGCCACCCCAATTTGTCCCCTGGTTCAGGCAGGGAGGCTGAGAAGCTTGGGGCTGCCTCATTCACCCAGTCACCAGGCAAATGGCTGGATGAAAGTATTGGGGATTTCCGCCTGCCCTCAGGAGGCCCAGCCACCAGGCTTTACAGCCCAGAGCGGAGGGAGACCGTGGCCTTTGGAGGAGGCCATGGAGTGAAGTGACCCTGCCCACTAGTAAAAACACGGCCCAGTGGACTCTGGTTATTAACAAATACGGTTCCTGGGGAAGAAGCAAGAAGGGATGTAGAGAAAGTTACGTGCTCCGTCCCGTAGCACTTCCCCAGGAGACTAGCGGAGGTGGCGGCTGTTGCACATCCTTGCCAACGCTGGGTGACTTTCTGTCACCCTCGTCATCTTCATGGAATACATTCTTTGGATTTTAAGACTGTATAAATGGGAGATTTATTCAGAGAAGAGGATGTGTCACATGTATAAACCCAAAGACCAGCTTTTAATTTATTTGCTTTATTTTTTATTAGGTAGTATAGTCACATGGTCCATTGTTCACAAGGTATGAAAGAGTACGTAATAATAAGTGTGAGTAACTTTTTAAAATAAAATGCACTCTTACAAAATGCATTTCTCCTATTTAGAAAAGTAATACATACTTAATATTGAATTTGAAAAAACAAAAATACAGAAAGAATCACATTTAACTCCATCATCCCAAGCCAAAACTTGAGATCTTTCCAAACACCTTCCAAATATGAGTGGATAAAGGTAGAAACTTGTATTTTTGTCTGCCTGCTTTTCATCTTCCTAATACCTAAAGGCTCTCTCATCTTTCTAGCAATGGGTGAGAAAAGGTCTTCTATAAAGAAAGGTGGAAAGAGTTGAAGCATGGTAGCATTTTGCTGGGGAAATTATAAGCTTCTGAAATTGATGGAGGCCTCAGGACATATCCAGTGATCTAAGGTCTAGGCCAAAGATGGGAAGTAGCTTTCAGGCCAAGTCAGAACCCCATTCATCGGGAATGGCTGCTTTAGGGAGAAGGACTTTGAGATGACACCAGGTGACAGACGCTGTGACCCATTAGCCATGGCTGTCATGGTTGTGAGAGTAGGGAGGGGCAGTGTGGGTGCCACACACTTCATAGTGGTCTGAGGGAGGCTGAATAGAGAATGGAGATTTGCCTAAAAGAATCTTCTAGAGTCAGTGTTCCAAAAATGTGAATCAACTGAATGAATGAATTGAACCAAACTGATGTGTGTGACTATCCGGTCTTCACTGTGTAGAGAGGCTTAGAGAGGTCCAGCACCTGGAGGTCCTCCCCCCTCCTTCTCCTTCAGCCGATCACAGCTGTCCTCAGCTGTCAGCACCTCCCTAGCAGCCCAGCACCTGCCCTTTCCCTCCTCTGGATGCCTCTTGGGCTCCCCACTGCAGGACAGGGGGCCCAGCTTTTTGGAGCCCTAAAGGTATCGGGCACCCTCCTCAGCCCCTCAGACACTGGGCACTTACTCTGCTCTTTGTACTCAGAGATGAAGAAGATCTAGCCCCTTCCCTCGAGGGGCTCACAGTCTGTGGAGGAGGGAAAACACATACGTAAATAATTACAATTAAATTATAAATTATGGAACTACAAATGTTATCAATTTAAAATACAATTATAATTAAATCATCATAATTATTTAAATTAGAAATAATAAGAGCAACCAGGTGCCGGGTAATGGGCTAAGAACTTTACTTACACACTATATTCCGTTTCGTCTTTACAATAGCCTTGTGTGGTTTGCTAATGTTGTCAGGTTTGCAATCTTCTTCTGTGTTCTCGGTTCTTAGTGTGCTCTTAGCTGAAGAATGACAAGACACACCAAAGTAAGGCAAGCATGAGGTGAAGTTCATTGAGGGGAGCAAGACTGGATTGTAGAGCAAGAGCAAGATATAGTTTACAGAGCAAGATAGATACATAAGCCACAGATGACGACCGGACCCCTTGTTGTAGCAAAAGAGACTTTGGTTATGGTCTGGGTCTTGTTTTATGGTGTCTGGATTGGGACCTCCCCAGGGGTCAGACGTCATCATGGAACCACTTTGATGGATAGCTGGGAGTTATATGTCCTGAGTCTTACTGCACATGGGCTGTCCCGTGAGCCTCTCTGAAAGCCCATTTCAGGGGTGAACTGCAACATAGATTCAAGCTAATGACATGATAATTAGCCTTAGGTCATCCTAAGTCACCTTCCAGACTCTATTGCACCTATGCCACTTGGCCCACGGGCTAGAGAGTCCTCTGCATCCTTTTGCAGTTGGTGCACTAAGTTCTGATTGGTAGATTGGTAGGACCTTCCCTCCTCCCCCAGGTATGGCAGTCGCTCAGGACAGAATTAAGGTGGGGGCAGCACCAAGATGGGGGCTTGGAGACTGCCCTTGTCCTTCTTCCCAGGTGTGACAATTGCTCGAGGCAGCACCAAGGCAAGGCACCCACTTTCATCCCTAGGAGACCCAGAAACCCTTGCTATCTACCTAACAATATTATCCCCATTTTACAAAAAAGGAAATTGAGGCTTAGAGCATTTCAGTGACTCACCAAGCTAGCCAACAGCAAAGCCGTGATTCAAACCCAGGGATGTCTGACTACGGCTGTTCATAAGAGGGCAAGGGAGTCATTTCAACTTGGGTTTGACTAAGAAAAGGGCATGGTTTGGGTAACTTTGAAACCACCAGCACCAACACCCCACCCTCTAACATTGGCAGAGGCGAGCTGGACAGCTGAGGAGTCAGACATGACGGCCACTGCAGTCCCAGCTGCTCCCACCCCACGCCTCAACCAGGGATTGCTGCGCCCCCACCCCGGCCCCGGCCCCGGCCCTGGCCCATGAGCACTCAGTATCAGCTCAGAGCAGAGAAGGCTGCTGGGGCCTGTGGTTCCTGCACTTCCTGTGCTCATGCTGCTGGGGTGGGTTGTATGTGACCAGAGAGAGGCGGGGAAACCTGACGAGAAATCGGAGATCTGCCAGGGAATCAGAGATGAGCCACAGGAAATGCTTTTGTCTAAAAATATGCCATTTCTGAAAGGAAAACAGTCATTAGAGGGTGTGAGAAGCCCCCATGGTGAGGAAAGCAAAACAGTAAGACTCACTGGGAAGCCAGTGGAACAACAGAGAAGCCCATTACCCACCCACTTCCTGTGCAAATAATGAGACTTGGGAGGATGAAAGGCAAGCAGACAAAGTGACAACCCACAGACAGATCCCCAGGGGAACCGTCTGGGGACAGCAGCCGAAGATGCAGCAGGGAGGTAGGAGGAGAAGAAACTGTTCCAGTTAATATTTTTCTGGCATCACCTGGTTCAGCTATAGATTTGGCTAGAATTTCCTGTTACTTACTACACGCCAGGCAGTTAGGGGCTTTGCATGCAGCATCTCCTGCAATTCTTTAAACAACACTTTGAAGGAGGAAAGTGGGTCTTAGAGATTAAGTGACTTGTCCAAGATCACACAGCTGGGAAGGGGCCAACCTCCATCCCAGGTTCCCTGACTCCAAATCTCTCACTGTTCCAACGTACCAAGCTGCCTCCTGTAAGATGAAGAGTCCTGGCCATCCCCAACCTAAACAAGCCAGGTCCGGACGCTCCAATGTCTCTGGCAGACTACAGCTGTTTTGCATTCTTTATCTTGTCTCGTGTTAAAGCACACCTGGTTAGCTCACCACCTTTTCAATTAATGACTCATTGTCAGCTAAAACATTCTGTAGCCACATCAGACACATCTACCCACCCATGAACGATGTACTGTGGGAAGGTAACATCTAAGCTTCTTGATCCAAAGTCCTTCTGTGTCAAACATGAAGCAACCGACCCTCCTCTGCTGAAATTCCAGGGACTGGGGCAGGGAGCATGGGACCTTGGGTGGAGAAAGGGGACGGTTCCTTCAGGCGCATCCTGGCCACTGGGGAGCGCATCCTCTGTGCCGCAGCAGAGAGAGCTTTATGTGCATCTCTCACCCCGCCACCCACCACCCTTGATGTCAGTAATTTACCAGCATTTTGTAGGTGAGGAAACAAAGTCTCCCTTACGTTGAGCCCACATCCACTTTGGCATTCAGGAACACAAAGAGACCTCCTCCGTGGAGGAGCACAGGGTCACTGTGAGGGCGACAGCTTTCTCTGTCTTTCTCGGGCCCCTCAACTCTCCTCTTGTTACTGGCCCAGGACCTTGGGCTCTGTGCGGTAGAAATTAACAAGAGGCCGAACAGGAGTCACAGGCGAGCGTTACTGGGGCTCAGGCTGGAGCAGAGGGAGACAGCGCAAAGGAAAGAGCCTCAGGCCGGCTCCCGAGGGGAGCTCAGGGAGAGTTACAAAGAGGCTGAGGTAGGGAAAGGGAGACAGGTGAGCACGTATCGGCGGAGATTCTCTTGCACCTGCCTAGTTCTATTACTGGCGTCCTCGTTCATGCGTTGCATGTCTCATTACCATGTTAAATCTCCACCCCTGGGTACGGTTTTTAAAATGAGATTATAATGAGGGAAAAGTCAGGTTAAGGTCAGTGTGGGGTCTTTTCTGGCTTGCGGAGGTTGGATCCGATAGTCTGGTTCTTGTGCAGCCAGGTGCCTTGTCGGCCGGCGTCAATATCTTGCTCCGGTGGCCCCGAAAAGCATCACTCACAAGGTTACGCTGCCCCGTGTTGTCTCCCTCGGTCAGAAGTGAGGCCCGAGTCCTGTCCCTGTACTGTCCCACTCTCAGCACACAGGCTCCTCCACTCCTGGCCCCCTTGCCTCCCCTGGCTTCTCAAAGTCACCCCTGCGCTGAGGCAGACAGCACTAGCCAGCGAGTCCCTGACCACTGCCCCCAGGTCCCCACGGATTCAGAGCCTCCATCCAGCAGCCAAAAGAGAGGAAGGGCCCATCTCCAGCTACCATCTCTCTACCTAGTTTCTGAGGAAACTAATGAGTTCTCAAATGCCACTTCCAAAGGCCCCTTCTCAGCGGTCGCCCTGTGCTGTGTGTGAGGCCTTCCCCTAAGCCAGACTTTCCCTCCCCACTCCCCGCAGTCCTCGGCAAGTCCAGTCCATCCGACTCCTGTCTGTCTCTCAAATGCGTCCCCTCCTTGTTCCCCCCATCGCCACTGCCCTCTTCAGACTCCGGCCTGTACCCTCGCCCTGGGCCTGCCCTGATCCATCCATCCTCCACACTGAGATCCTAGTGATCTTTCCAAGAAGCCAATTTAGTCATGTTTCTTTCCTGCTTAAAATCTGTCAATAGCTCCCGTCAATGCCTCCAAAGAAAATGCAAACTCAGCCTGGCCACCAAGGCCCTCCGTCACCTGCCCCTGCCTGCTCCCTGACCATCTCCGATGACCACGCCTTCCTGAATACGCCCTCTTTCCCCACCTCTGCCCGACAAACTCCTGTTCTTCCTTCAAGACCCATCTCGAGTATTATCTTCTCCCCACACCTTTTTCTGGCCCTCCTGTTCTCACACCAGAGGTGACCGTCCTGTCTGGTTCCCCACAACCACCCTTCCCACTCGCCCCTGCTCAGGCACTCCCAGACTGCATTGCAGCCTCTGGCTCACGCGTCTCCACCAGTAAACCACCACACTGTGAAGAGGTGCCTTCCTGAGCCAGGCCTAGAGCAATGAGTGGGCTTGCAAAAAAGGGAGGCACTGAGGGACCATAGCCGGCATGTGGTCCCCATGGACGGGCCTGGGGCTGGGCAGGCTCAGCTATGCAAGACGTTACGTGAACAACGGGCACCACTCTGAGCACTTGCCGTGTGTCAGGAACCATGTGATGCTCTTTGCCTAGAGTCGGTCATTTAAAAGGATCGAATGAGTTAATCTATGGAAAGCGGGTATCACAGGGCCTGACACAGTGTAAGCTCTAAACAAATGTTAGCAATAAAAATGACACTTCATTTATGGGACAGTTCTTACGCCAGGCAACATGCCAACCATGTCCCACGCATTGTCTCACTCTTCACAACCACCTGAGAAGAGGATATGCCTGTTTGTCCCCATTTCACAGATAAAACTACTGAGTCTCAGCTAAGTTAAGTGATCTGCTCAAGGTCTTCAGCTCGGCAGTACTGGACTCAGGCTTCCAGCCCAGACCTATCTGCTCTGGCACCCAGGTTCTCAGGGTCTCTGGGACAGCAGAGTGCCAGGTGGCCCCCAGAGTCCATCTGAGAAGAAAGCAGGCCAGGTTCTTCAGGCAGAGCCTAATGCGATATCCAGGTGAAACACACGATACTAGTAGGCTTCCTTTTCTGTCCCATTTAGTCTAATATCACATTTCACGTACCATCCTCCAAGGGACAGAATGCACGGGAAGCGTGTAGTCTGCTCCTCCCGATTTCTCCTGTGTGCCAAGTAGTTATGCCTTCCTTCTGGGAAGGTGTGAGCTGGAGTCAGTCCCCTCCCGCACGCAGCTGGGTGAAAGGAAGCCGAAACAGCTCCAGTGACTCACACAGAGCTAAGCTGGTCACACAGCTCATGCCTGAGGTCAGTCCCCCAGTGTGGGCCTCAGCCTGCTGGCTGCATTCCAGACGATCGCGGCGTGGAGCCAAGGTGTGCAGTTGGATGCTCAGAAGCCCCGACTCCTCCAGGTGCTAGCTCTGGGACACCTCGGGCAAGCCAGTTAGCCTCTCTGAGTCTCTGTTTTCTCACCTAGGAAACAAGCTGAGAGCTCGTTTCTCGCAGGGCTGTAGTGAGAGTCAGATGGACAGCGTGTGTCTCTACTCTTGTGGGGCTGTCAAATGTTCGACGATGGCCGCCTGTTTGGCAGTGAGCTCGGAGGGAAGTGTGTTCCACCTGCAGCTCACAGGCTGTTTCTGTCGGATTGCGTGGTGCCCGGGGCTCTCCCTGCTCCGTGACTCAATTCAGGCTCAGCCTAACTCAGTCCCAGAGGCTCAGCGCTGGGGGGTCTTGCACCACAGCGGCGTCGGGCTAGGCTCCCATTCGGTAGGTGTTTGCTGAGCTGAGTGGGACCTTTCTCCAAGCTCCTTCAGGCGGCCACAGTTTCCTTTTAAAGACATTTTCCTCCTTCAACTGTAGTCCACAGGCATTGGAGGATGAAGCCAGCGGGTTGTCTGGATGTAGACTTTCTTCCAGGGAAGAAAGTGGCTCTGCCATCTCCTACCTTTTAAAACAAAATCTGTCTTGATTTTCTCTGCCAAGATATATCTTTGGATGGGGTAGAGTGCTTCTGAGGCTGCGTGAGCTGTTGCAGCTGAAGAGAGACGGGCAAGAGGAAGCGGAGCTGAGACCGCTGCAGTTCCCGGGCGGGAGCCCAGGTCTGCAGAACGGCTGCCCCAGGGGATCGGGCTCCTGGAGACAGACCTGGAAAGGGCTGAGAGAGGGGAAATGTGGCTGGAGTGCACAGACATTCTCCCCACTAACGCGACTTTGAAGTGTAATAATTTCTGGGGAAATATTCGCCATATCATCTTAAGGGGCGCGAAACTCAACACAGAGGAAAGTGAAAGGATTAGAACATCATTGCTGGAGCTTCCCCCTTTACACTTGTAGAAGACATGTCACCATTCGCCCTGACTGTCCTCCACTGGAAGTTCCCACAGAGTCTTAGAGATGGCTGATGCGAAAGTTAGAAAATGCCTGTGTTTGCTGCTGGCTTTAATTTAGGTCATTGCCTGGCTGAGAAGTGATTGAGTTTCATTTATAAGACAAGATCTTTGATCTTCAGGGGAGCCAGGCTCAAGTGACTGATTTTTCCCATGTCACTTCTTCTAGACCTATGAGGACTGGCCTGATTCTTGGGGAAAATTCGACCTACGTGGCACTCTATAGGGATCCATGAGTCCCTCTGTGATCTGATCTACATACCTCCCTCCTCTCCAGCCAGAGGGACCTGCACCCTATACCCACCTCAAACCCACCTGCTCCAGGCACCGACTTTCAGCTTCTGCCCCCAAAAGGCCCACCTCCTCCTCGCAGCTCAGCGTACCCAAGCCCAGCTCATCCTAAAGCCATCTCTGATAACCCCATCCCCACCTGTCTTGCCTCCAACCTAGAAGTGATGACTGAACTGGAATAATAAGTAATCATAATAGCTCACATTTCCTGAGCTGAGAGCCAGGCACTTTATAAGCTCACTCTCATTTAATCCTCTAACAACCCTATAATGTAGGTATTACTATGATTTATCCCCATTTCACAGATGAGAAAATTAGGATTTAGGGAGATTATGCAAATTGCCCAAGGTCTTATAGTTGGTAAATGTCAGAGCCAAGAGTTGAACTCTTGCTGCCTCTCTTAACCACATCTTGCACTGCTAGAATTACCTCGCAATTGTTTTGTAACATCTACAGGACTATAGTTCAGTGGGCAATAACTATTCATACCTCCAACAGCACCGAGCCATCAGGAATGAATGAATGAAGAAATGAATGAATGAGAAAATGTCCACCAGACTAGAGAGTTAAGGCAACTTTTATAAACATGAAAAAGATAGCATATCAACAAACCTGCATTAAGCACCAACCATGTGGCCCACATTCTGATGGGCTCTGGACCCCAGAATTGAAGGCTGAGTCCATCGGACTTTCAGATGGTTGATAAATTCCCACTTTCCAACCTAGAAGCCCCGGCCTTCTATCCAGCACTGATTTTCAGTCTCCTAGTAGCTTCTCTGCTCATTATTGCTTGGCAAACAATGTGATTTATGCATGAGATACACACATTAAGATGCAATGTAGTTATTCCAACTGTCATAACTACTAAATTGAATTGAATGGCAATCTACTGATAGCTGAACCTCTGCAGGAAAAAAATAATCAGCCTGAAAATAATCAATTCAATAATACTATAGTGACATTGTTGGAAACAACTGTACACCCAGTAGAAAAGGTGATGTCATGACTGTCATTTATTAATGCACAGAGTTCTGGTGTTCTGCACTGAGATGCAGGCCCTGAAATGTGAAGCTAATTTTTCCAAACATAATTTCTAATAAATACCTTTGATTGTTCCTTTGTCTCTATCCTTTACTAAAGACAGGCAATTAGCAGCGTTTGCAATATTACAAGCAAATGAAATTGGGTCTCTGCCTAGCCCGCCTACAAAGGCCTTCTACAGCAATAAAAATAATCAATTGGATTCTTCATTTTCTGCTGGGTCCATGTGATTTCCTTAATAATGTCAATGCAGATTGTAATTTGCAGGAAAAAATAAATACTGCTTGCATGAGGCATAAAATTTCAGACCACAGAAATGTCATCTTTTCTTACAGAATTGTTTTATTACAAGGGTATGAGGCTTGGACAATTAGAATAGACCTCAGGTCTGGTGCCCAATTCGTCTTTTATAGACTGACCTATGTTTTGTCTCCCGAATGTGCCTCGTGCATTTCTCCTGTACCATTGCTCTCCAGTTGTTAGTGAGGGAAAGTACGATAATTAGGATCAGAAAACCAACATTAAACCTCCAGCATGGCCACTCACTAGCCAGTCATTTAGCCTCTCTGGACCTCAGTTTGCTTCTCTGTAAAATGAGACAGAAAAATGCGCAAGCGCCTACAATCTAAGTAACCCAGGCTCCTGGGACAATCCCGGCCCACAGCAGGCAAATGGTGTGTGTTACTCAAACAAATGAAGGAATGTTTTGCACAGTATCTAATGTGCGGTCAGCGTAAATTAATTGTTGCTTAAAAATGAAGAATCCGACCTTCACCTGTAACACTCACCTCCTTCCTTTTGTCCCAGCAAAATCTTACTCCTCACCCAAAGTTTGTATGTGCACTAAAGTGTCTCTGGAACAAGAGCAATGGCTGGCTTGGGGCGGCGGGGCAGCAGGGCTTGGGAGTCAGAGCAGAACACGACGTGTTATTGTGTTCTCTGTTCCGTTTATACAGACTAAATTCTTCAGCAAGTGCATGCGCCTTCTTTCTCTTCTTTTCCTTTATTAAATTTTAATTTTATTTATTTTTAATAAGGTAATACATTCGCATGTACAAAATTATAAAAGGTACAAAATGGTATATGGTAAAAAGTCTCCCTCCCAGTCCTGTCCCCAGCCACCCAGTTCCCAGCCTAGAAGTGACTAATGGGAGCCCGTTCTTCTGCCCCTTTTAGAGGTTGTCCGTGCACTGCAGATCTTCTCCTTTTAAAATAACCACAGTCAAATGAACTGGGGAAAAGCTTCCATTGACCGCATCACCCTCTCCAGCTAAGGCTCTGTCCTGTCAAGCTTCATGCAATTGTCCACTCCTATGGAGTGGTGAAAAGAGCTTCCTCGGGCTTTGGAATTAGGCAGACCTGAGTCTTCAAGAAGTTACCTAACCTCCCTGGGCCTCATTGCTGCAGCCCTAAAGGGGGCAATTAATACCTCCCTCTTAGGTAGTTGTAAGGGTAAGAAACTGTCCATGAAAAGCACTCAAGTCACTTGCTAAAGTGCTGGGCACCAGCCCCCGCCACTGCTCGGGCTGTGCACACTGAGCGGAGTGTTCCTGGGGGCAGCCAGAGACCACAAGACCCTGGGCGTCCCCTCCAACACCCTGAGAAGTATTAACACAACGTGTATTTTGGAGCCAACATTTGACTGTTAACATCTACAGCAAACAAAAAACTTTGTGGAGCTAATGATCAAGACCAGTCCCTCACCCTGGGTTTGGGGACTTTCGAAAGGGTCCAGAGTTAGACATTGGGAAACCTGTTTTCGAGGCCTGGCTCTGCCACTAACTAGGCCTCCTTGAGCAATTCAATTCTCATTCCAAGGCTTGCACAGATTGAGTGGATGATTTCTGAGCCCCAGACCCCGGCCAGCCACGTAACCTCAGTCAGGGATGTGTTAGCGGAGCCCTTCCCGCACTGAGCAGGTAGCTGGGTGGGTCTCTAGGCAGTCAATGTGATTTCCAGCCTGAACTGTGGTCTTTCCACCACAGATGTTTACAGCACACTAAATTATTCAAAGCTAACAAACTTAAATTCTTCAAAAAGGGAGTAAATATTAAATTATCTTTAATTCATTTTAGCATTATTATTACATGCAAATCATACTGACTATGTAGAGCTGAGACACAACACTTCCTCTGTCAAACACCAGGGTACTGAAATTATAGGGATTAAGAAATGGTAACAAAAGTTACAAATGCAGACCAGCGAAGTGACAGCTGGGGAGAGCTAGTCTAAGATCCGTGCCAACCCCAAGGGGCTCAGATCTGATGTCTGGCAAGTAAGCAATTGACATACTGGCCCTGCAATTTACAAAGTGACTCCTATGATTCTGAAGGCAGAAAGGGATTTTGCACCTTGCAGAGGGTCCCCAGGAACAGCAACACCACACACACACACACACACACACACACTCGTGACACAGGCGGGGGTCGGAGGGGTGCCCACAGTCAGGGTGAAGGGAGAAGCTCTGTTCCTTCTCTGTCTCTCTCACTGGCATCTCACCTTCAGCGTTCAGACTCCACTCCCCAAAATAAACCACAGATACAAAGTAGAAAGATAGTTCTCCATCTATTTTTTAAGTAAATCTGGGGAGTTAAAGATCACAGCTGACTCCGATAATACCATGTTCGTTGAGTAAAAATATCTCTTAGCAAGTTGTCCTAAATCAATTTTTTTTAATGACACCTCTTTTTTCCTACTTAGTATTGGTAATTTAATAGCTCTGCGAAAAGTGCTATTGAAGCAAGAAAACTGAGTATTTTCTCGTTTATTTTCTGGGAGATTTATCTGCTAATCAAATATCTTAATTCCCTACGTACTTAAAGGGGGCATTTTAAAGTGACATTTCCAGCCATTCCATATTACTCCTTGAGTTTTATTGTCTGCTGTTTAATTTATGTGCGACACGGGTTCTCTTTTTGAGGACTGAGTTATTTCAGAAAATTCGGATGGAAACTTTTAGGGACTCTGCCCAGTGGTGTTCAGTATTCCCAAGAAGGCAGTTCACTAAAACCCAAAAGGTTTGACCTCAGGCCCTGTCTGTTTGGCCTCTCATCTAACAGTGCGGGCAGAGTTAAGCAAGCAGGCCTGCCTCTCGGATCTGCTTCTTCCAGACCGTCCTTGGCATGTTAACTCTTCTTCACCACGTCGTTTCTTTCCCCGCATTGTTCCATTCCAATTCATTTGTTGAGAATCCATTGTGCAGTGGGCACCTTTCTTGGCACCAGCGTGCAGAGAGATGCATACACATTGGTCCCTGCCCTCACAGGGGCCTTACGATCGAGAGTTGCGGATACAAGCATATCTGACCAAATGCAACATCATGGGTGCCACATCTGGGGTGTGAGCAAAATGCTCAGGGACAACTCATTTTCATTATGTAACAAACGCTTAGCTAGCCCTTACTATGTGCCAGGCATGGTGCTAATAAGGGCTTTGCCAATATTAACTCATTCAATCCTCACAACAACCCACCATGATGGATACTATTCATATCCGTTTGTACTGATGGAGAAACTGAGGCACAGAGCAGGGAAATAACTTGTCCAATGTCACACGGCCAGTCCATGTCATGCCAGGTTCTGAGCCCAGGCACTCTGACTCCAGGGCCCATGCCCCTACCATTGGGCCACACTGCATCTCAAAACACTTTCTTCCCAAATTCAAAGACACTTATCTAAAACCACCTGCAAATGGAATATGCAGATTGAAAATGTTGCGGAACACACTGAGGTGGTGGCATTTACGCTGAAACCTGAGCGATGCACAGGAGTTAACTAGACTAACTGGGGAGGAAGTGGGTTGCAAGTCATGGTTCTGGGTGGGGGAGGGGTGGGATGTGTTCCAGGAACTGAGCAAGGCCACTGCAGCAGGAGTGGAGGAGGAGGAAAAAAGGGGAGGCCGAAAGGTGGGCAGGGCCCGTAGCGTTCCACACCCTGCTCCCTGAAAGGACTAAGATGGTTTGGTGGCTGGGTTTCCCAAGAGTAAGAGGAATCTATCTAACAGCTTTGCATTATCCATGGGTCACTCGGGCAGGCGGCATGCAGGATGTACTGGAAGTGGCAATGGGGACCCAGGGGACAGAGCTGATGCTCCCTAGCATGGGCTGGTGGCAGACAGAAGCAGATTCAAGAGAGACTTCAGAGGTAGCATCAACAGGGAATGCTGAATGTTTAATTGTGTTGGGTGAGGATGAGAAGGTGTCAATGATGGCTCTGAAGAGTCTAGGTCCTCACAGGGTCAGAGGGCACTGGAGGTGAGGCAGGCTTGCTGGGTGGAAGAGAGGGAGAGGGTCCCATGCAACAACCACACACAACGTTCACCACCCCTTGCTCACAGGCTCTTCAGGGCTTCAGGGCTTCCTCCGTGCTGACCCAAGTTAAAGGCCCTTTCCTCCTCCCCCAGAAGACCTCTGACAGTGAGATTCAGCTGGAAGGTCTCTCCCTCCAACTCACCGTGTGCTGACCCAGGACCAGGTACTTGTGTGGATATTCTCTTATTTGGACTTCACAATATCCCTGCAAAGAAGATATTGCCACCCCCAATTTACTGATCACTGAGGATCAGGGAAGTTTCAAAATTGGCGAGTCCTTCAGGTTGTAAGTGGGAGAGCCCACAGACATCTCAATCAGCGCTGCGGTGAAGATGGGCTTGGCCTTGGGGCCCCTTCTCGAAGGCATCGAGGTTACTTGCCTTTTAGATTAGAGCTGAGAACTCGAGGAACAGCGAGCAGTTCTGAAGCACATGCTGTGGCCATGTGACGACATCAGCAAGGGGCACAGGTGAGGACAGCTGTAGCCAAAGTGGGTGTGCGCCGCAGAGCATGCCTCTTTGTCCATCTCTGGAATCCATCGAGGAAGGACCTCCCAAGCATCAGGCACCCACAGTTTCCCTGTTCTTCCTAAAAGTGGGTTCCAGGGAACCGACAACCCATAGCATAACTAGGCACAGACTTTGTGCCCCTACTTCCCACTGAATCCATCTCACTTCCTCTCCTACCATGCCTTGACACTGACCCTCTGCTCTAACCATGCCACTCTCTCATGCCACTGTCCCTTTGCTAAGGGACTTTCTGATTTGTGGGATTTTGGTGCAAAATCAGGGCAGTCGCATGCAAACCAGGACAGCTGGTCACCCTGGTTAAACACGTGGATCGCCTCTGCTTGTTGCAAGTCCAGCAAGTGTCCAAGCTGCCTTGTACCCACCAATTCTCTCCTCTGTCCCCTCCACTACAGTAGGGTGACTCCTTGAGATGAGGTCCTGTGCCTTGTTCTTTGCCATATGCTCAACTTCCAGGCATTGTGCCTGTCACAGACCAGGCCTGCAGTCAGCGTTTGTGGAATGAACACACGATATGAGCACAGGCTCGGAGGGAGTGTGTGAGAAGGTAGCTCCTGACGACCCAGCAGGCAGAGAGGGGAAGCAAGGCGGGCAGAGGGCACCCTACCAAAGTGGCATATGAGCAAAACTCATGGCCTGAGAAAACTGACCCCTGGCCCTTTTAAGCCAAGGAACTCACTTTGCTTTGTGTTTGTTTTGCTTGCCAGTTGGAAGCTTGGGGGATAATTTAGTGGAATCCCTTCATAGATGCATTTAACTTGAAAGAATTTAACTACAGGTGCTTGGCAAACAACCAAATAGTACAACGAGCAACACAAGAGAGAGGGGAGTAATTTAAAGGGTGGGATGGTTCCTCTAGAAGTGCCACTTGGTGGCATGTGCCTCCAGTGGGTGCGAAGACGTTGGGGTGCACTTTCCTCCTGTGTGTGCTCCTAATTGTGTGAGCACTTTGCTGCGCTGAGCATGGTTCTAGCGCACAAAGACACTTATTTTTCATGCAACCTGGCCTCTAAACTGACGGCAATGTCTTCATCTGGTAATCGACTGGGAAAAACACGGGCTGAGCTGCATGCTCGATGAGTCCTTATGAGATCGTCAGATCTTTTTTTCTGCAGATCTGATTGCATGTACATGCTAACTTTACAGCCCCCAGGAGAGGGACGCTGGGTCTTAGAGTCAAACACCCCGGGAGTGAGTCCCAGCAGTACGACTTAGTAACTAAGCGATCTTAAGTAGGGGAATGACTGAACCCCCCAGAACTTCAATTCTGCTCTTGGGCAAATGAGGGGTAATATCTGTCCCTCACAGGCTGATTGTGAGGATTCAATGAAGAGAAGGCATGCACCACTCTTCGCAGAGTGCCTGGTACACAGTAAGTGCTCAATAAACCAAAGCTATTATTTTTAGTAGTGGTAATAACATTGCTTTTATTTGGCACTGAAAACTGTGTAACCAATCTGGGCATTCCACCAGGTTGCTGAAGCAAAAGACAGCCCCTTGTTAAACAGCTTCCAGACAGCTTGTCATTTAGAACTGACTGCATTTTTGTTCCTTGGTTATCGGTTATATTATTTGCCACCTGATGGTCTTACCCTGGAACAGTGTGGCCCAAAACAAGCTGACTAATTATAGCAATTCCAGAGCACATACCATTATTCAGAAGCAGCTTTCTCAAGAGCTGGGACTGAAATAAATGGGCAATTAGCAAGTTTAATAGGATTTTCTTCCCCCTCCACTCCCCTAGTACCTCTAACGCATGAAGCTGATCACAACAGTTATTTTAGGGAAACGCAGCTGAGGTGCTCGTGGAGCTTGAGGTCATCTTGTGTCCACCACGGATATGTCATGAAATCCTGTTGCCAGGGCCATCGTGGGAGTGTGGCGGGGAGGCTGCCAGTCTGCAAAGACAAGCCATGTGGCTGGGGCAGGTCGCTACCCAACTCTGGGCCTGTTTCCTTAAGAGGAAAGTAAGGACGTTAGGCTACTCGATCCCTAAGGCTCCTTCCAAATCAGGAATCGGATGGTCCTCAGAGAGCAGTGTCCACGCTGGAGCTGGCCACTGAATTATAGAGGCACGTGCCTCAGTTTCCTTATCGATGCCTTTCACCCGGCAGCTGTTTGTTAAGTCCCTGTTGGGAACTAGACGCTAGGTGTTTGGAAGAGTCCCTCTCCTGTCCACCCTATCTCGGCAACCTGTGGGAACACCCTCACCTTCCGTTAGGCTCCCTGGAAGGAAAACGCTTCGTCCCAAGTTCCTTCCTTCCCACCTCTGCCTAGAGCCCTTGCAACAGCCTCTCTGACCTGCTCCCTTCTCTGAAACGTGTCACAGAAGTGGAGCCCAGCCTTGGGGCCTTCAGCACAAAGGGACCAGGTCTTGGGAGAAAGAGGAGTTCAGGACAGAAGAAATCCTGGGACTTTTTTTTTTTTGGCCTCCCATTATCCAGTCTTATAGCAAAATGATTCTACAGGTGAGCACATGTGTTCCCCTTCATAATTCCTTTGGCAACACCCAAGGACTCCCTCTGTGAGGGCCGTACCCCAGTGTCTTCTGACAACCTAGGAGTGAGTTCCCTGTTACATCACACTGGGGATTGAAAAACAGGATTTAGGACTCCTGGTTTTACCATTTGAGAAAGGAACTTAATCTTGACTTCCGGTTTCATCCTGTACACAATGCACGTGGCCTTGACGGCTACTTGATAAACCTATTTGGGGGCCAAATGAGAGTGTGCATCTGAAAATGTGGTATAAACTGCAAACTGATAAAAATAAACTGCACCTCTCCCTCGGCCTTCTTCTACTTCATGACAATCCACAGCTGACCTCACAAATAAGCTGAAGGACTGGTCACCTCCATGGCAGAATTTGAACACCACCAGAAAGTTTCACCTCTCCAAAATTATCTTCCCTGTGGCCTGAAATTCAACTGTTAGTGATTCATTTCTTTGAGGTTTACAAGCCTCTCAGTGTCCAGGAGCACCCTATTAAATAGCTTTGTCAGTTGTGACATGCTAATACCATGAAGAAAACTTTATTCACTGGACCCTTGACACGTTCCAGGCCCTTTGCAATACTTAATTCTTTTTTTTTAACCCCAAACTAATCTATGAGATAAGGTTTATTATTTGATGCATTTTAAAAACTGGGAAACTGAGTCTGGAGGAGTTTAGGAAACTTGCCAAGGGGTCATATGAGTAATGGGGTCAGGACATAAACATGGGTGGGGTCAGGAAGGTGGCAGGCCCAGGGGAACAGGCCAGGGGGGAACAGGCCTGAAGGAGAGATGTACTAGCGCCAGCAACACTCAGACCACTTACTGACGTCCAGCCTGGTGCCCCAAATGCCCTGGGCACCTCCACGAAGACAACCAGAGCTTCTGCCAGGAAAGAAAGAAAGAATGTTGACGCCGTTCATTTTCTGAAACAGCATCTTCCCTCCAGCTAATCTGAAAACATCCTTTGTAGGGCTCTCCAATGCCCCTTTGTAGCTGAGTGGGTGAACAGGCAGCATGGATAGTTGGCCCTGCTGCTCCTCTGAGAGCCAGCGCCGCTCATTGGATAATTACCCCGTTGTCTTCTCACCTCGGGAGAAAACGCAAGGCGCCCTCCTTCCAAATCTGGCCCATCGCGCTTGCAACACTTATTTTTAGAAGCTGTTTTTCCCTGATAGTTTCACAACCTCTAATCTGCCACTCTCCAGATGAATATAAATTAAAACACAACAATGAAACAGGGAGAAATATTTTCTTCCATCATCATCTCCAGCTCTCCGAACCCAGGGCCAGGAGTGGGTGGAGACCCTGATTTCTCTCCCAGGCAACAGGGGAAGGGAGGAGGCAGGGAGGAAAGGTGCTACCTGGCTGCTTCCCGCTCTGATGAATGGCTGCCAACCGGTTATTAGGGAGGAGAGCAGCATTTGCAAAAATTTCAGGTCTCCGAGAGCCCAGAGCCCAGGGAAGTGCAGAGGATTATAATTACACCCAGGTGGAGGCCTGACTGCAGCTCA
This sequence comes from Indri indri, assembly GCA_004363605.1. Lineage (NCBI taxonomy): Eukaryota > Metazoa > Chordata > Mammalia > Primates > Indriidae > Indri > Indri indri. The sequence continues at coordinate 40,908 of RJWJ010000339.1, read as the reverse complement.
CCTGCTAAGGAAAGAGTGATCCCATTAAATAGCAGGGAAGGAACAGAGTTCACAGGGGATTAGATTTCTAGATGGTAGCCTGAAAGTCATTCTCGAATTTATCTCCTAAAATCTGGAGGTGAAAGAACAAAAGCGCCCTTGAAAACCAGGTAGAAAGAGCCCTGTCCAAATTCTTAGCTCCTGGTAGCCAGGGCCACAGGAGGACAGATGTCCTGTATACACGACCCCGCTCCAGAGCCAAAGAAAGTCCCAAAGCTAGAAGCTTAGAAGCCGGCATTTCATGAGATGACAGCACCTACCAAACACGAGGGAGAAATAATAGCCTTAGTCCAGCAAGGCAGTTCCATAAGGCGGACAGAGCACGGGTGTTTCAGCCAGACGGTTGCAGGTTTTAGTCTTGAGTCTGTTCTTAATAGATGTGTCATCTTTGGTAAGTCACACACTTCTCTGAACCTCGGTTCCCTGGCCTGTAAAGTGGGTATAGCTACAATACTGCCTTGGCTGTGAGGTTTAAGAGGCCAGATGAATATAGAATGCCTAGCAGACTACTTGGAACAATGAGAGGACCTAAAGCTAGTTGAAACTGTCCCTCTCCACCAGAAAGCAAATTCCTGGTGGATTCCTAGGTGACATCTCTGGGAAATACTGGTGCCGGGTGCTGGGCAGGGCACGGTTTTGTAACCAAGCATCAGGCAGCCACAACTCCACAGTCCTGCTTTATTTAGCATGTGGTGCAGCTTCTGGGACAAGAATCAGAGATAAAGGGCTTTGGTGGGAACCTGCCATGGCCTAGGCAGGGACACCCAGCACTGTTCCTTCCCTCATCTCATGGAGGGCTGGGGCACCACAGGACTGTCCATCCCAATGACAGCTCAGTGGTGCCAGCAACACTGCCTGCCACATGATGCCAGCTGATACTTCCCGGGGCACCTGCTCTTCCACACATGACCTGGCGCCGGGAGCCCATGCTCCATGCCACATTTCTGACCCAGTTGGATACATTCACAGCAGGCAACGGAGCACCCATTGTGCAGCCTTCCCCAGTCCCAGAGAGGGACCGTGCCTGCCAAGCACAGAGGGACCACCCAGATTCTGGCAGCAGGGAGAGGCTCCCCAGCCCTTCCCCCCAAAACTCAGCCACCCACACCTGGGTGGCTGAGGGCACACTCCTGAAGGGCAGGCAGGGCGGTCAAGTGCATGAAACCTAAACTGCGCTCTCTGCTTAACGGCCACCAGACTTCACAGGCATTATTACCATGATATAGCTGTAATGTGTTACTATCACTGCAATTAATTAATGGTTATTACTGTAATATTACTATAATATATAATGTAAACAAATTATAAAGCTGCAATAGCTAATCTTTATTCTTGCTATGTGGCAGGTCTGCGCTAAGCCTTATCCCATTCTAAACCTCCTACAAATGCCTTAGGTATAAACTATCATTCAAACCCATTTTACAGATGAGGACAATCCAGAGAGGTTGAATGACTTGCCCAAGGCCACGGAGTGTGTACATAAGAGCCCAAGTTCCCACTTAAGGCAGCCCGGCCTCAGTCCCGTTCTCTCAGCTGCTGTGCCACCCAGCTCTGGAAATGTGGCCACCTAAACCCACAAGCCACCATGCTGGTGGCAGAGCTCTGAAAACGAAACCTAGGGCTCTGGCCCACAAATGTCACTCCCCCTCATCTTCACTTGGTGCCTGGAATTCCTCTATTTATGGTCCTTTGTTTTAAAGCTTCATCCCTTTCTTAAGCAGAAATATCCCTTGGACAGGATTGAAATCCACAGCCAGATGCCTGAGTAGGGCTCCATTCACGAGGCCTTTTCCTCTATACGGCAGGAGAGAGGGACCCTGGGCAAGTCTGAGATATCCTATCAAAGTTTCTGTTCCTTCTCACACTCCTCTCATTACTGCATGCTCTTCCCTTCCCCCAGTGATCCAGAACTTCCCTGCTGTCATAAAGAAAACTGATTTCATAAGTAAACTTAAACTAAGGATACTTCCCATCCCCCCATCCCCATGATCACTCATGTTATCATTAGACCAAAAATGCCTGTACACTCATCAAAGATGTTTTAGCAAAATAAAATTCACACGATTAGAAAACTCACATGACTAGCAAGGCAAGCAGCTTCTCTCCCTCGGCCACTTCCTCTCCCAGACACCCCACCGCAGCCTGACTCCTGTCTGCCTGCTTGGGCTAGCCATCGTATCACTGCTCAATTTTAACACGGCTGCAATTATGTCACAAAATTGGGGCACCATAGGGAACTCAGGAAAACAGACAAGCAGTAAAGACACCATATGTACCTACCCCCTAGCCCATATTTGAGTCTGGCCCAATATGTATGCATTAAGTCTTGTGATTCTCAATTAATATATATATATATATATATATACACAGAAGGCCACATATAAATGGCTCACTATAAAAAAAAAAATCTGGAAAACTCCTTAAGCATTGACTTCATCTCCCAGGAACATTTTCTTTGCAAGAGGTATGCAGAGATGGTAATGTTTAACCCAAAGGAATCAATAACTTGTGGTGGAACTTTGCTTACTAGACAACCCCGATTAGAAGAGGTTTTGAGAGATGAGAGAAGGCATTCTGAAGGAGGCCATCTTCCTGCCTAGCACAGAGGGTGTATTAGTTCTCTATTGCTATGTAACCAATTACCCCCAGACTTAGCAGATCAAAACAGTACACGTTTATTATCTCCCGGTTATTAAGGGTCAGAAATCCGGGAGGGGCTTAGCTGGGCTGTTCCGGCTCAGGGTCTGTCATGCAGTTGTGAGTCTTCAGGGGCTGAAGTCACCCTAAGACTCGACTGAGGCTGGAGGATCCACTCGGGAGCTCACTCACAGGGTTGTTGGCAGGTCTCAGATCCTTGCAAGCCGCTAGGGAAGAAGCTTCAGTTCTCTGCCATGGGGGCCTCTCCATAGAGCTATTCACAACACAGCAATGGGTGCGCCCCACACGCAGCAAGAGATCAGAAAGAGAGAGAATCCAGGATGGAAGGCCCAGTGTTCACAATCTAATCCCAGCAGGGACATACCCATCACCTCTGCTATATGTTACTGGTCACACAGACCAAACCTGGTACAATGTGAGAAGGGACCACACAAGGATACTAATGCTGGGAGGCAGGGACCCTTGGGGCCATCTTGGAGGGCGGCTACTCCAGGAGGACACAGAGCTTGCTGGAGTCTACAGTTGGAGGTGTCCAGATTGTGCCACATGCCCTTGGGCAGGTCATCTCACGTCACCCAGGCCCAGTTTGCACTTTTCGTATTCGGGTCGTCAGGGATCCACAATGTCTGTGAAAGCACATTGAACAATGCGAAGTGTGCTGCGGATGGAAGGCCACGTTGTTTTGATTGTTATTACTAGTAGCAGGAGCACACAGTTCTGGGGACTCCTATTCTGCAGAGCTAACAGGCCCAACCGGTCTGCATAAATCAGGGCCGGTGTGTATTTCAGATTGCCGATACCCAGCGTCAGATAATGAAGTGTTGCAAAATACAGCTTGGGTAGGATCTCTTTAATGACCTGTTAGAGCTGATTTATAATTAGTCTTTCACCTGAATGCAAACAAGGAGTCTGAAGTTCTGGCTGATTCTTGCTTAGAAATGATCTGTTCTCCTTATTTGAATGTCCTCCCTTCATCTGATTTACTTAGCAACCCTGGTTTTTCTATTTTGGTAGACAAGACAAAGTAAGCATGAGTCCAGTCCCCTTCTGGGATATCACGGGTTCCAAACCACCCAGCCCCGATCCCAACCAAGACCCTCCCAGCTTTTCTCCCCTCCCCCGCCCCTCAGCTCCCCTAAGGGCTCTCAGCACAGACCTGTATAGGGTGCATAGGACAAAAAGAACGTTCTCACTCAGGAATCCCTCTATCTAAAATGCCCACAGTGCGGGCCAGACAACAAGAGCACTGGACCAGGAGTCAGGAACCTGGGGTGCTAATCCTGGCTCTCACCCTCAACTGCGATTTGTCCTGGGCAGGTCACTTCACTGCTCTGAGCAATCTAGTTCTGGTTATCAAAGACGCCATGATTCTGCTAGTTATTCGTGAAGTACCGCTAGGCCTTCCCTAACGGCCCCCTCCTCCCTTGCCTGCCTGCAGCTCCCCAGCAAAAACAAAGTCTATGCAAGCTTCTGAGAGACTCCTCACAGATCTGTTTATCTCGCTGTGCGTGTTTCGTTCCTTCTGAGCCCTGGCAGGACGTAACTGTGTGTTCCATGCATGGTGTGTGGAACCACGATGGCTTTGCGCCTCAGCTTCACAACCACTACAACAAATCCTTCCGGAGCACTCACTGTGTGCCAGGCACTGTTCTACCACAGGAAAGCTTCACAGCAGCCCTGAGGTAGTACCCATTATCATGTCCATTTTACAGATGAGGAAACTGAGGCTCAGAGAGGCTATCCAACTTATTCAAAGTCACTCCACCTGTGTGAGACAGAGCCAGGCTTCAAACACGCGGCATCTGCGACCACAGCGGGCTGTCTTGGGACTGGGATTTCTTTCTCCATAAAGAATGCAAACTTCTTGATAATGGGCCCTATTTCTCTTACACACAGTACGCATCTAGAGTGTTTGTTGAGTGGTCACAAGCTTCTGTCCTGGGCACGTTAGGTGTGTGGTAAAGCATCGAGCTCTGTCCCTACCTTTCCAGAGCATGTGATCTCATATATTACAGCAGGTAAATCCAAAATTTCCTGCACTCACGGGATTTAGAAGGAATGTTTTCTCAACTCTCATTTTGCAGATAAGAAAGGGAAGCCTAAGGAGATGAAGTTACTCTGACCACACGGCTTGCGGCAGCAGAACCAGGTCCCATCAGGAGTTCAGGCTAGGGCGGTGGCTCTCAGTGGCTCTCAGCTGGGGTGATTTTGCCCCCTCACCCCCAGGACATTTGGCAATTTCTGGGGGCATTTTTGGTTGTCACAGCTGGGGAAGAGGACGCTGCTGGCACCTAGTGAGTAGAGGCCAAGGATGCTGCTAAACCTCCTCCAGTGCACCAGACAACCCCACAACAGAGAATTATCTGGCCCAAAATGTCAGTGGTTCTGAGGCTGAGACACCCATTCTCTGGGACTTACCAGTTCCTGTAAGTCTCTTTGTTCCTGTATATGTACACGTGGTCACCTACAGTTGGACACCTTGCCTTATTCATCTTTGGTTCCAGTGCTCCACAAAGCACCTGGCATGCTGTAAACTCCCACTGAACAAGGGAGGGAGGAGAAGCCAGGAGAGGGAGGGCGGGAGAGAAGGACAAGAGAAAACGACGGAAAAAGATGTCAGGCCTTCCTGGCGGGCAAAGAAAGACCAACACTATAAATCATGACCTTCTGCTCATAAACAGAAGACTACTGACGGTTTGAAATCAATTCTTGCATATCTTTCCAGGGAGAAGACTAACTGAATGCCTTAATTACGTTTTAGCACAGTTCAGGCCAACACTAACAAAGTGAATTAAGCAAAGAACCCAAGCCCTGCTACACAAGTCTTCCCACCTTAAAGTCAGTCCTGATAGACAGACATGATGGCGTTGGTGAGGTACAAATGCACTGCCTTTTTAAAAAATAACTGGTTCCTTAGAGGTGTCCATTGGGAAAATTGCAGTAGTTACAGCTGCCACTGAGGAAGACATAATAGACAGCTCTCATTCCAAGGCAGCCGGGGCACGGAGGAGGGCTGGCCCCAAGTGGTCAGTGGGCTGTAAATCCAAATATCCAAATGCAGTTCATGCTTCAACCCCCGACCGAATGACAAATGGCTCCCCTGTCAGAGCAAGCTGGCAGGTGATGCGCCACTCCTCCCTCCCCCGCCACCCCGCCATGGGACAATCTGTCAGCAGCCACTAATTCTCAGGAATGGACAGGGAAGGAGGAAGCCAGGCTCAGGCCACTGGGCAAGGAGAAGGGATCTCTGAGCCCAGAGACCTTCTTGGGACATGCAGCTCCCGCCCTTTGTGGCAAATTAGTGCTCTTCCCTGTGTTCTCATCAAGCCACAGGGAGCACCTAGAAAATAACTTGAAACTGTCAGGTGACAACATCCTCACATTTTCCTCCCTCCTGTAATTCTCAGCACCCATGGCGCAGCGAGCTCTTCCCTCCTAATCATCAGTGCACATCTTCCAAAGCCCAAGATGCCTGTGCACGATGCCTTTCCCAGCCCCCAGGTCAGGATGATGCCCTCCCCATGCCGTGCCCAAGCTCACACGTGCCTCCCTTGCAGGACCTTTGCACCTCTGGCTGGCAGCAGCTCAGCCCTGCCCATCTGCCCGCCTTTGTTCTGTCACACCCCCCCCCCCCCGCAGTACTGCCACCACCTGCTGGGTCCTCCCTTGTGCTCAGCCACCACGGCTGGCTTGCCATGGAGCCGATGGAGCTTAGGTTTCAGGATGCCTTGCCTGCACAAGCCCCTTCCAAAGCCCCCTACCTAATCATGTATTCATGATACTGGATTCCTTTTCTTAAAGAGGACTTCCCAATTGTGTCTAAGATTCAGGCCCCGTAGAACCTGGCTCCTTCCTGCTCACACTGTGATCTCCACAGAGCCCTGCATGCCTTGCACATACTAGGTGTTTAATAAGGGCTGGAGGATTGAAAAGAATGGATCTTGCCTGTGATTACAATTAATTAGGAATCAGTCTATAACAGGAAAAGGAAGTCTATGTTTCCTTCAGACAGACATTGTTAATTCTTCTACCATCAAACCAAAAAGAACCAATAGTGTCCTCGATCTGTAATCCACAATCCCCTGGAGGACTTGTTAAAACTGCAGTCCCCAATTCCCTGGCTATAGACCAGGACCATTCTGTGGCCTGTTAGGAACCAGGCCACGCAGCAGGAGGTGAGCGGCAGGCCAGTGAGTGAAACTTCGTCTGTATTTACAGCCGCTCCCCATCACTCGCATCACCGCATAAGCTCCGCCTCCTGTCAGATCAAACCCTACTGTAAACTGCGCATGTGAGGGATCTAGGTTGCCTGCTCCTTATGAGAGTCTGATGCCTGATGATCTGAGGTGGAGCCAAGGCAATGATGCGAGTGCTGGGGAGCGGCCGCAAATACAGATTATCATTAGCAGAGAGGTTTGACTGCACAATAAATGTAATGCACTTGAATCATCCTGAAACCTCCCCGGTTTCCCGAAACCTGGAAAAATTGTCTTCCATTAAACCAGTCCCTGGTGCCAACAAGGCAGGGGACTGCTGTGTTAAAACACAACCAGCTGTATTTTGTGCAGCAGGTCCAGGGCAGGACTGAGAATCTACATTTCTGACAAATTCCCAGGCGATGCTGCTGTTGCTGGTCCAAGGACCCCACTTTTTGCCCGTGCCTTGTCAACAGGGCTGTATTGCCCACAGGAGGGTGAAATGGGTTCTTGGAGGGAGGGGGTGAAAAAAACTTACTCATTTTTCTTATAAAGCAGATACACATACAGTACATAAACAGATCTACAGTATATCCCTGCTGCTAAAATTTCATGGGTAGAAAAGCAGGAAAAATGTCTAGAAAGGCTCCTTAGGGGGCAACGGTGAAAAAATATTGAGAAACACTGATCTGGCCCAACTCCCTACTTGGGCTCAGCCCCCAGCAGCCTGAGCCAGAAGCCCTCACCTCTGGCACCTGGAGCCCAGGCCATGTCTGATACTGTGGAAGGAGCACTGGACTTGGAGTGAAAAACCTGGGTTCAAATCCTAGCTTAACCTCAGCAACTATGGGCTCTTCCCACCCCCACCCACTTTAGCTTCTGTACTGAGATGGAGAAAGTTATATCAACCAAAACTGCTCTGAAAGGGAGTGCTGCGTGTGGCTGGTAGAGACACTTTAGTGAGTTGCGTATAGGGTGGGGGTGAGTGAGACCCCAAAGGGCATGGATGAGTAGCAAGAGCAGCACGTTAATCCATCTCCCAAGGAGTATGGGCCTATCGACTGCCTTGCCTTGCCGGGCTCAGGGAGTGTGAGAGCACACATTTCAGGCAGAGCAGGATGACTTGGCACAAGAGAGGGCGGGCTAAGGTGGGAAGGGCGGAGAGACAGTGCCTGGTGGTGACAGCCCGGGACAGCAAGAATGCCATATAGCATACACATCAACCCTGATTTGGGCAAGAGTTCTCAGTGGCAACTATTAATATACAAACTCTTTCTTCATCACCCCTCTAGATTCTGCACGATATTTCTCATCTTTAAATAATGCTCTTGGGGACAGCAGATTATTGGGGGTAGAGCCGAGAGAGGCTGAGTCTATTTTAACATTGTGCTGGCTCGAAAACAGAGACTCGCATGCAGGGACCACCTGACTCCTGAGTTATACTTCTTGTCTCTGTTCCACTGACTCCCGCTTCTCCCGCAGCCCCCTGTGTTCAATCGGCCACCAAACCGTGTCCAAGGTTTGATCTGAGCGGGTGAGCTCTTCTGCTCCAGTCTCTCCGAGCACCTGGGAGCTTCTGCTTCTTATCTAGGCTGCAGCTTTGACTGTCCAGCCCAGGAGCCACCACAGACCCCAAAGCTGTCTTCCTGATGGACAGATTGGATTGTCATAACTGCATAGCCTTGGCCCAGGCAACGATGGGTAACAGAAATAGTCCAGGTCGACTCTGTCCTGGGGAGGAGGGTAAGTGGTAACCAGGGGGTGGCCGAGGTGTTCTAGGCGGCAGCCCTTCTCCACGCAGGTGGGTGTCAGGGTCATGGGTCGGGGAGGTCCGATTTGGTACAAGAGCTCCAGGAGTAGGGTCCAGCTGGAGCAGGGAGAGGAGGGTACAGCAGAGATGGGACGGGGTCATTGGGCCTCAGAGGCAGGGCGGGGGGTAGGCTGTGGTTCCAACTGACACTTGAGGATGCCCACATCCTCAGCAGTCTCCGAGATGGCGAGGAGTGGGAGGCAGTGAGGAGGGGTAGGAAGAGTGTGGTTTTGGGTTTCGATCCTCCCTCATGCAAACCGTGGGGCAGCGCTGTTACTCCCCTGAGGCTCAGTCTCCTTGCCTGTAAAACAGGGATGATAATGTCTGTTCTACAGGTTGTGAGACGATTAAGTGACGTGTCAGCACTCAACAGACTGTGGCAGTGATGATGTTGGGATCGGGTGACTGTTCCCAGCCCCTGCTCCATCGTGCTGCTGTCGTCTGAGCATGCTCCGCTGCTCTCAGGTTGTGTCACGAGCGAACGCAATGCTCCATTGCCACCCAACCTGCACGGAACCGAGCAGGACCGCGGCCTCCCTTTTCCAAAACACATGCTCCTGACGCTGTAGTCTGCAATCAGACACTGCACAATATTTACTCCTGTTGAAAGCTATGATCAATAAACCCCTGAGTCTTTTCATATGTGCTGCTCCTAAGCCACTGCTCCCCGACCTTGAGCAGCTGGGTTTAGGATCCCAGTGTAGCCCTTTAAATCTTATCTTTTCAGATTCAGTTTCTCCCTCTCTCCCCTTCTCACCCTTTGTGAAATGTTTGGACTTTTGTTTCTGGTATCGCTTCTTGCCTCTTGACATCAGAAATCTGATGCACTCATACCCTATATTAGTATTCAAATCAATGGCCAAATTGCTAAGACAAAGCCAAGGACTGGACCCTAAGTCAGAACACAGGACCCCTCCTTCACAGACATACCCTGCATTCATTGGCACTCTCTGGGTACCCAGCTCATCACCTTTGGGTGACAAGCCACCCAGTCACTCAGCAGCCTCGCCATCCTTGCAGCCAGTCCACACCGCTGCCATCTTTCCAGCTGGACGTTGTGGAGAAACCTTATCAGATGTGCCGCCCGAGTCCTCCTGTTCTGTCACCCCGCCCCCACCCCATCGGATCAGATCTGAGTCCTGCGGATCCCACCTGGGACATCCCCTGTGTGCCCTGTCCTTGCCATCTCTGCAGCTGCTCACCTCACAGGGACTTCCTCATCCCCCAGACCACTGCGGGGGCTTCCTCATTGTTCTTCTTCTCTTTTCTTTCCAGAAAAGATTTAAGGCAGCCTGGCTTGTGCATATCCAAATGTCTTCACCTTGCCCCAGCGTGATCAGTACCTAGGAGCCATTCTTACCATTTTTTTAATGCCATAAGTTTCTTTGTTTTTCCTTTTTTGTTTTCCAATTCTACACACTAGTGTTTCTTTGGTGATGACAGATCCTCTCTCAAAATGACAAAGAATTTAGAAACATTTTCAATTTATTTTTAACATCTGCATCAGTGAACAAGGAAATCACGGTTGGTGACAAGGGTTGGGGAGGGAGGAAGAGGGAAACTTATTAGCGTTAGCTTTTCCAGGAACTTCCATCCGTGCTGGCTGAGCTGGAATGTGACATCTGATTGGGTCTACTCACAAGAAGGAAGGGGACATTAAATTGCCATGAACATATTTATCCATTTTTACAATACCATTTTTAAAACTCTCTGCAGAAGCAAACTTCCTTATGAGAAAATTACCCTACCAAGATTTTTTTAGAATAAGCAAACCCAAAATTTCTTTCTTAGCCTAACTCAGTTCATCTGCCACTGACACTGTGGTGATCTGTGCAGACACTGGTGCCATGGTGGAGCTTCCGGCTCTCCACCCTTCAGGAATTTTCGGCAGCCTGAAGTAGGTGGGGAAACTTAAGGATGGAAAGAAAAACAAGACATCCCATGATGTCTCTTGATGTTAGGGGGTGGGAGTGAAATCCCGGCAAAGCCATACTCTCGGTCAGGCTAGAATTTAATGAGGTCCTTGAGACGTGTGGGCCAAGAGTGAGGCAATAGCTGCAGATGCTTGAGGCGGGACCTAAGGGCTGAGTAAGTGGCCAAAGGGCAGAGCCAGCGAGGGAGAGACTGGCATGGGCCGTAGTGACACTACGGCTCCAGGAATGCAGCAAGACGGGGCTGACACACCATGCTGTCATCCGGGTTTTTCTTTCTCTGCTGGTCCTCGATGCCCCTCCCCGATTCAGAAACCCTCGGCCCTTCCTTTCCCTCACTGAAGCCCCTCTGGTGGCATTTCTCCTCCTGCACTGCTCTTCACACAGCCCCCACCTCCCCCACAGACCGGACGCACCTGGACAGCAGGATTGTGACTCGCTCATCTGTGTACCCCGCACAGCACACGGCACGTGGCAAGGCCTAAGTAAATATTCCTTCAAAAGAAAGAAAAGTTGGGGTCACACCGCCCCTCAACTCCTACACTTGGATTGGTTTGTAAATTTCATGTCAAATTCCGTGTAATTCTTCCCCCCTTCTTTTTGCAAAAGCGTTACCATGTAGCTAGCCACAACTCTTGCTTTGAGAACACAAACGTCAAAGTGGTTTATTCTAAGTAGCTAATGTGTGAGAATTGGGGTAAAGTGTTCCCACGTCAGAAATAAGTTTTCTGAAACGAAGGCTTCCAATGTGTAAGAGAAGGTATCAGATGAGCAGGGCATATTCTCTCTTTCACTTATGCAGCCCGTGAGCAACTTCGGGGGCTCCCATGTGCCAGGCAGCCTATCAGGCTTTGGGGACACAAAGATGAAGAAGATATGGTCACCACCACCCTCGAGGAAGCCCATAGACCTTTCCTAATTGTTCCACAGGCATAAGATGAGGCTGCGAGGTGCTGCAACACTTCACGTGGCCTTAAAAAATAAAAAACAAACAAACACTCTATCCTATGTGCCAGGATATAAACATTATAAATAATTTGTATAGACACTTTATAAATATTAACTCATTTTATCTTCACGGCAGCTCTCTGAGGTAAGGACAGTTAATTATCCATTATTACAGATGGTCTTTTTTAACCCTCACAATTGAATGAGGACGGTATTGCGAGTCTCATGTCAAAAACGAGGGAGCTGAAGCTCAGGAAAGGGAACTAACTTGCCCAGAGTCACACAGCCTGTTAAGTGGCAAAACTAGGATTTTTTTTTTCCTGAGATAAGAGAACTCGGTGGGTCCCTTAAACCCAGGTCAGAATCTGTCACGGGATTTGCCAGCTGTCCATTCGGAGGCTGGCGGAGGAGGGCAGAGGCCAGGGCAGGACATGAGAAGGAGAGGTGGTTTGTGGTAGGACTTTGGGGACAGCACAGGCCCTTGGGTAACAGGGACCCTGGCGGTGCCAGGCACCGCTGGCAGGACCCCAGGAGGTGGGGGCTTGGTGTGCACGGGGGCAGAGCCTCACATCTGATACTGGCGCACACATCACTTACCGGCCACGTTCAAAAAGGCACCACCCCGTGAGTGTCTCAGCACCAGCAGGTCAGGCTTCCAACTTACCTGTTTGTTCCATGACAGGGGAGGAGCAGAGCCTCACGACCCAGGCCCTGGCTGCCCACCAAGGCATGTGAGTGCCATCCACCCCTGTCTACGTGAGCCTGAGCAGTAGGCCGCAGGGGCAAAGTCCAGAGCAGGCATCTGAGGACAAGACACCTGAGCAGAGAGCACAGTGGCACAAACCAAGGGGAGGTTTCAGGGAGGTCTTCCCAGCCTGTGAGTCCCCGGGCACAAGGAACCGCACCACCCGGACCCCAGGGCTGGACCTTTATTATGCACATAAAGACACACACAGAGACGCACGGCTGCACCAAGCCTGTTTCCTCGGATGGGCATGTTCATAAGAAAATCAACGAGCTACATTACCAAGCCCGTGATCCGTTTTAAGGTCTGACAGGACATAATTTCTAAGTGGAGAGAAGAAAAGAAATTCTCGGAAAAACCCTGTTTACCACAGAATGCCATACGCCAGTTTGAAATCTTATTCCCATAGGCCAGGCCGGAGTGCAGGGCCACGTGGCGCCCTGGCTGGAACAAATACGCTCCCTCCAGACTCCCTCAAAGCTCCAGGCCCGCCCGCATGATGGTCATTCCAGCCTTATTTGGGGTTGCAACCTCTCAGAGCAGAGGAAATGAATCTGCCATTGTCAGACGCCCCAGGGCAGAAGTGATGACAGCTGCCTGCTCTAAATTTTTCTTTTTTATACCTTGTGGCCACCTTTGGACCTTTCAGAAAAGAGATGGCTTCTGAGTCTCAAGCAGATGATTAGTTCAAGCTGCAAAGACCTTCCCATTTTAACCAGTTCTATTTCTGGAGGTCAATGCTTGCCCTCCCTACACACAGACAGGTCTTCCCGATGGGCGGGAACAGCATACAGTGGCCAAGGCACATCAAAGAGGGGTCTGAGAACTGCGTGCCCTATTCACCAGCCCGAGCTTCCAAACCAGCCCGGTCTCTTCGCTGCTTTCAATAACTCATTTTCCAGCTTTTCGGGTTGTTAAGAACAAATTTGCATATCTTTTCTTCTTTTTCTCCTCCTGGCAATCTCGAAGGTATCAGAAGAAGGAAATTTCTACCATTATTGTCAGAAACAAGACTGCAGTCACACGCCACCACCAAATACTAGTGTTCTTTTCACCACACAGCAGCCCACGGAGGCTGCCCATGGCATGGAAATCCAAATGGCCCCATTATCTTACCTTGAGGAGGTCTGGGCAAGTTGTGCTGTGTTTTATAAGATCTGTCATGTTTCTGGCAGCAAAGAATGATCTGCTGGTTCTTACATGGCACTGGGAACATCAAGAACAATCAGACACAGAACTCACAGGGCCAAGTATTTTCAACCACATCAAGCTACAAAAACCAGAGCCACACAGAAGCTCAGGCAACCACCGAGGCAAAGAGAATGAAAATTCCACAATACTGGACATCAAAGGTCCCCAGTTCTCTGTAGCATCTGAGACTGGATGTGACAGCACTGGAAGAGGCCAACAGTCCAGGAACAGGTCAGGGACCTACAAGGAAATGATGCCACTCTACAGCCATCCAGGTGGGGCTGCAGGTGGGGCTACAGGTGAGGCTGGCGGGAGCAGATGTGGGCCCACAGACTGACCTGAGCCTCTGCTACATGCTAACTAGCCGTGTGGCCACAGACAAATGAGATAATCCTTGTGCCTCAGTTTCCTCATCTTTAAGAGGTGGGATAATAAAAGAGTCATGTATTTCATAGGATTATTGTGAGATTAAATGATTTAATATACAAACAAGTGTTGAGAACAGGGCCCAACACATAATAAGTGCTCAATAGTTGTTGTTGTTGCTGTTGTTACTGAACTGCCAGCCTGGCTGGGAGGCATGCCTAGGAGGTGAGACAAATATTTCACACATATGAAGATGCACTGTTCAGATGATACAAATCAACCACTGTTAGAATGTTCCTCCCTTTCCTGTACCAACATCTGTTTTCTTCATGCTCCAGCCAGCCCCACACCAGCCCTTCTCTTCTTTGGGCCAAATATCCCTTCAATGAGTCCTCAAATGACATGGTTTCCAGACCCCTCACTCTTAGGTAACCCTCCTTAGAATAAGCTCAAGTTACTAAACATCCATCTCTAAAGCCAGTTCCCACCCAGCCCAACATCCCAAGGCCAACAGCATCACTCCCGCCATGAGTTGAGTGTTCTGCTTCCATTACGAGGACCTCACATCACACTCATGGGGCTGAGCCCCTCAAGCTGCCTCCTCACAGGAGGTGGCTGGTGCCTCCTTTGCCAGTGCTCCTGGGCCTTTGATTCAGTAATTACACTGCTTGTGTCTCCTCCTTACTCAGCCAACTTGAAGGACTTCCTCAGAGGGGGTGGCAGCCACCTCCACCCAGTCAGTCTCCATTGACCCTGTCCCCTTGGCATGCGCGCTGCCTAGGCTGTGATTGGATGTCCTATGGCATCTCTGCACACCCTGCTCTGGTCTCAAACAAACACCTATGTGGGGCTCCTTCCCCCAGCCCTGTGCCTTACAATTGGGTTCTCCTTAGCCCGGGAGGTGAGAGGCCATGCAGGAAGGAGACTGCTGCACTTCCCATGGCATCGCTGGGGACCAGGGTGTGGTTTTGCTGCCTTCATAGATCTTTAAAACCACAGCTATGCCGGAGCACAGAAATAGAAGCCACACCCGCCTTCTCTGGCATGGGCACGTTGGAATGGGCTCAGTTCTCCTGCTACAACTAGAAGGGCCCACTCCCAAAGAAGGCACTTGACCAGCTGTTCTGGGGACAGCCACAGCTCAGGCGATGGGCCCGCAAGCAGGGCAGGTGCTGACGCGAAGGCACAGCAAAGGTGGCCCAGGCCACCCTGCTCATTCCCTCTCCTTCCCCTGTCACCTCTGCTCACAATTCCAAATCCAGACCTCCGGCTTCTGAGAAAGAAAGTATTTTCTTTCTCCAGATGATACTGACTGCTGAGAGGCTCCCCCAGTAAAGCACCAGTGTTCTTCCTGGAGACACAGGCTCCAACTGTGCTCTCCTCAAAGCTGGTTCTGTCCCTCAGCCCCCAAGCCCTGCTGGCTTCCCCCACCCACCAGCCCTGCCACGGGAAGATGCTACGGGTGTGCGGGGTGACCAGGAAAGCACCAGCACTTTTACCAGTTGTGATCAGCTCAGGAAATGAAATTGGTTTTCACAACGGCTAAATTGTTTGCAATTCCTTCTTCTTTCTCTATCCTCTCAAGAGTCTTCCTAACCAAAAGAGAAAAATATTTGTTTTCTTTTTGCACTCTTTTTAAAAAAAAGAAAGATAAAGAAATCAATATAAGTCAAACTGACTTGATTTAGCTCATTATTAAACATATACATAGGATAATCTGTTCTTGGAGTGTGATCTGTCATCTGCATGCAGGTCATGCGACATATCTGTGTTTCAATTACTTCTCTGAATCAGGGCTCCCCCTCCCAACAAAAAGTATCGGTATTTGCCTTACTCTGGACAACCAAAAGGGCTCACTAAAGTGGTCCCTTCTAAAATAATGGGACAGTGGCACCTGGGACAAATTTCAGTTTCTACAGTTCTAGAATGTAGAAAGGGCAACTGGCCAGTAACTTTAACACCCAGACTCTACCAGGCGCCGTGGAGGGACCAAGAGAAAACGTCCCCTTGGCCATCTGAGGTTCACTGAAAAATCGACTCACAAAAGGCAGATTAGTAAGAGAAAAGCACAGATTTATTTTAACATGCATCACACAGGGGAGTGGCGGGAGAATGATGACCCAGTAATCCCAGGGGTACAGAGGTTTATATACCCTTCTTCACGGGGGAAAGAGAGAGGGGGAAATGTGTCAATTTGAGGGATAGTTAATGATTTTTGAGGGGAAATGAATGGACTTGAAGAACATACAATGGCCTGGGACAAAGTCCGTGGGGCCCACAGAGCAGACAATGGTGGGTGGATGATTCTCTCTGAAATACTGCCGGGGACCAAAATAGAAGACGGCGTTTGTGACAAAATGTCCAGGTATATTGACAGACTTCAACCTTTCTTCGTGTGATATAGCTCAGTTAATGAAAACTCAGGGAAGGGACCAGAGGTGACTGTTTTCTCTTTGATGGGTCCAGACTGTAGGCAGATAAGGGAACTCGACTCCTCCCCAGATGACGAGCCACATTCTCCATTCCAATTCCAGCACCGGCCCGCATCTTCCCCAGTGCCCGAAAAGCTCCTACTATGTGCTCTGAAAATCCCAGGTTTTCTGAATCCATGTACAGTGGTTGGAAATAGATTAAATAAGCATGTGCTAACCTTATAGGTGTTCAGCAAGTATATTTTTCTATTTTTCCCTACAAAATTCATTCACAGTCCTTGTTCTTTTATGCCTTTCTAAAGTATAATAGCCACCCTATTTCTTACCAATTCTTCGGTAAGCCAGGACTCTCTGTGCCATGTCATTTACATGGATGCCACATTGTTTTCAGAACTCCTGAATTTATGCTGCCTGGTGATCAACAGTCACTTCTGTCACTGTTACCAGTGGCATGTCTGTGTCTGGAAACTGGCAGTGTTATGTAATAACAATGCTATCCATGAGGATCTAACATTATATTTACCAGTCAAAATTTTAGCTGTTATCATTGGTATTACCAATTAAATCAATTTAGAAGAAAGAAGTTTTTAGAAACAGCAGAAGCTATTTATATCCTATTTTGTTTCCATAAGACTTTAATCAGTTCCATAGTTAATAAAATTGTACATGTGCAGAATTGTATCGATTTCTCCATTCATTTGACACGTATTTGTTGGGGACCTTCGGAGTGCCAACATTGTGCTAGGTGCGGGCACATGGTCACAGACACAACTAGTAAGAACTCAGCTGCCTGGCAGAGGAAACAGATACTTTATTTTATCAATTGTAAGACACATTGTTCATATCTTGTTTAATATCTTTGCAATTGGAATGTATCTTACACATGCTATTGGCCAGGCCATGGTTGTGACATTGATCAAAATTGCTCACGTTGCCATCATTTCAACTGAGTTATGTGCATCGTTGAGTGGTACTGCATGGGTTGAGCTTAACTGCCAGTTAGAATGTTTTTGAAAAGACTAACCCACGATTTGCACTCAAAAAGGCACCGGAGACAGAGGCAAGGCATACATTTGATATTCATCATTGGAGTGACTGTCATCCTATATTTTCTTACAAAGTAAAAGACAAGTGTTTTATGGAAAGATGATCACAATATATGAAGCTGTGCTTTACCGATGCATGTGCAAAAGGATTGTCCATCATGCTCTAAGCAAAGCAACTGACAGTAGGAGAAAGTGCCAAACCTTTAAAGTGGATGAAAGAAATCTCCAAACAGTGAGAGGCTCCTGTGGCCGGTTCATGGACTATCATTAAGACATCATGTTGCAGTTTAATTTGTAGCTTTCTTTTCTCCTTTTTAGTGGTACATGAAACAATGGTGTATCATACTATGCATGGCATATTAGATTCAGTGAAATACTATAATAAACAAGTAAGCAAAACAAAATCATTACAGGTCCTGAAAGTGTTATGAGACAGTAAACAAGATGTTGGGATAAAGAAAAACAGAAGAACCAGCTTAGATAGAGAGGTCAAGAAAGGTCTCCCCCAGGACGGGAGGCCCAGGACAAGCAGCCCTGCGAAGAGCCAGCAGAACGTTCCAGACAAAGGGAACCACTCGTGCAAAGCCCCTGATGTGGGAAAGAGACCATGTATCCTGGGAGGACTTTATCACTGGCCACAGCCCTGGCTTGCTTGGAGCCACAGGCAGCATGCGGCCACAAGCCAGTCTGACACACAGCAATCTGACACATAGAAAACATTATAATAAAAACAATTTTACATTTTTAAAAGTACTTATTATATCTCATCCTGATAAACATGTGGCATCAAATATATCCTAATTATTCTGGTAAAGGTACTGCCCATTGGCATTGCCACCCATGAAGAGATCCCACAGTAAATAACCACAGGGGAAAACTTAATACCCAACTCAAATACGGCAAATCCCGCTTTTCTGCCTCTTTAGCTCAAGTGTTTTCTTCTCTGAAGTCGCTCTGTGCCCTTATCTTGGTATCCTTCACAGCCATACCTTTTGCCAAAATGCCATGAATTCCTTCAATGAACAGTTTGGGTCAAGAGACTTAAAAGAATTTAGAAAGAAATTAACCTCAAATTTGCCAATATGCCTATAAACAAACTAGTTAATTTCCCATAGCAAACTGACCTGCTATAACACGTCAGTTTTCCTGCAAACACCTAGACTGCCCCTCCGGGACTCACTTTTATTCGCAAGATTTTAGGATCCTCTTTTAGATGGCAATAAAAACCACCATCCACAGGAGGCACTACAGTTTCTGAAGTGGATTTATACACACTCTCTTGCATCCTCCTCCCAAACTCTCTGTGATGCAGGTACTAAGCTCCGTTAAAGGACAAGGCCAAAGCTCAGGGAGGACAAAGGACTTGCCTAAGGTCACATGGCTAGTCAGAGCAAAGACGAAAGCCCAACATCAGGGCTCTTTTCATTTCTTTAAGTAGGTCATATGACCTCAAAAGTAAAGGCCAATGTGAGGGGTTGGATTGGAGTTGCCAGATAATATGTAAGATGTCTAATTAAATTTGAATTTCAGACAATGAATAACTTTTTAGTATATGTAAATCCAAAATATTTCATGGGATATACTTATATTTTAAAAAAAAGTTTTCATTGTTTATCTGAAATTCGAATCTAACTGGATGTCCTGTACTTTGATTGGCTGAACCTGTCAACCCTGTCACTTAAATGAATATGAGCTATTCTTTCTTCCCACCATTCCCTACCTTTGGACCATCTATGTAGTTACCATTTCTCTCTTTCTCTTCCAGTCAATTTTCTGCTAAACCAGGATTTTTTTTTTTTTTTTTTTTTTTTGAGATAGGGTCTCCCTCTGTTGCCCAGGCTAGAGTGCCATGGCATCAGCCTAGCTCACAGCAACTTCAAACTCCTGGGCTCAAGTGATCCTCCTGCTTCAGCCTCCCGAGTAGCTGGGACTACACCTGGCTAATTTTTCTATTTTTAATAGACAGAGTCTCACTCTTGCTCAGGCCGGTCTCGAACTCCTGAATTCAATCGATCCTCCGGCCTTGGCCCCCCAGAGTGCTAGGATTACAGGCATGAGCCACCACGCCCGGCCTAAATCAAGAATTTTTAACCTAGAGGCTCTTGAGTCTCTGTGTGTCTGTAGACAAAATTCAGGGAAGTTCATGAACTTGGGTGGGAAAAATGAGCTCTTCACTAACTTCTAACTTGAATTTAACATTTCTTTCAATTACAAATGTGAGCAGAAAAACACAGTAGATCACATTACAATCGTTGCAGATCCCTCAAAATATCATTTACACTCACAACTACCTCAACATCACAGTAATAAGTAGATTGCCATTGGATCTTATTTAAAGCACAATGCAGTTTTGATTCCCCAGGAAGCAGATGCTGAGACAGTTTAGCGTGTGGGAGGTTTATCAGGGAGTGCCTTGGGGTTTCCGCACCTGTGGGAGGAAGGGGAAGGAAGCAGGAGAGGACAGAGGGAGGAATTCAGCTCATTGCAGGCTCAGCAGCCTTGGCCGACCCTACAGCAAGCTCCACACCTGAAGTGACCTGCAGAGTTGTCCCCCATTGGGCCAAGATGGCCGGACCTTTAACGCCCCACCTGGCTCTGCGAGGTGGCTGTCTGCAGCTGAAGCAGACAGTAAAGACCGACAGCGGCTGCCAGCTGACCACACTCCCAACACCCAGGGCAGCAAATGTTTCCTTGAATGGGATCTGGGCAGTGCATCACCATGCCCACCTCAGTGAACGAACTCACTGATGCCAAGCTTGCACGCTACGCTGTGCCACCCACTCCACACGCCATTCTCACTAACACGGTTTATATAAAGGCCTAAGAGGACCCAATCTCTGTGGTTAGTGATAAAAGGTAGTGAAATGTCCAATAAGACATCCAGAGAGAAATAAGGAGTTAGAGGATTCCTGGCCAATGCACCAACTGGGTGATCATCCCTGGACAGACTGACTCGGCCTTACTCAAAGGAACAGCACCTACTAAACCAAAGGGTGCCACACTGCGAGGGCTCGCTCCTGGGAATGCCACTGGAATCAGACAGGCCTGAGTTCCGAACCTAGTTCTCCCACTAACTGGCCATGGGACACAGAGCAAGTCCTGGGGCCTCTACTCCTCCATCTGCTAAAAGGAGGTGCTAAGGCTCCCCATGCAAGGCCGTTGGGGGATTGAATGAAATTATTTTGCAAAGAGCCTGGCTCTCAGCAGCCATCACTGAATGAGTGGGCACTTTATCTTGTCTCTGTCTTCCTACCTGGCCCTGCCTCCACAAGGCAGTACAGACATGCCAGACGGAGGATACGCACTGCTCCCTCAGCACCCAGCCTTCTGTAGCTTCCTAACCAGGCTTTGCTGGCTCCTTGCATTTTTCTCCTGACCAAATAACCAGCAGCCAAGCAGAACAAAGATGTGCCCACAGTGTGAGTACCCGCCTAACCTACGAGAGACATTTCGGGAGCACAGCAAGAACCTCCCCTTAAACCACCCTTGCATGGTCATTCTTCAGCTCTGGTCCAGCCTACGCCTTATCTGTGGCTTGTGCAGAATTGTCAAGAGCAGAGAGAACTGCTTTCATATGAAAGATTGTCTCTTTCCTGGCAGCATTTTCATCAGAGAGGGAGCAAGGCCCCGCAGGTTTCCCTGGATGTCCTTACTCTCCCAGCTATTGAAAAACTGACACTGACCACTTTAGTCTACCAGTGTACAAAATAACGGAAAACTAAACCCTCCATGTGCCGAGCATTTTGCTAAAAATTTCGTAAAATTCTTATTTAATATAAAGCATTGTTATAAGGCCATGAGCCCTAACTTGTCTGTCTTATTTCCTTTTTTATTCCTAGCATTGAGCCCAGCACATAGGAAGTTTTAAAAAAAGGGAAAAGAAAAAAAATACATACACACGCATATAGATATAGATACATGTACATTAGAATCAATCAATGAATGAATGGAGAATATATTTATAGAATACCTGGCACATAGTTGGCACTCAATAAACAGTAGCTTTTCCCATTGCTGTTTTGTTTTGTTTTGTTTTCCCCCAACGTGGCCCTGCCTTAGCAGGACATCTGGGCAAACCCCACAGAATACAAGGACTCCATTCACTCTAGCATTGTCGCCCCCCTTCGTAGATGAGCAAGTCTAGGCTCTGAGAAGTTAAGTGATTTGGCAAATGTTGCAAGGTCACTAGGAGATCGTGCCTGGAACCACATCTCCTTTACTAGAACCCTGGGAATTACAGAAATGACCATGCTAAGAGCAACTGTCGGGTAAATGCTGTCCTCATTGATGCCCCGTGATCCAGTTTTGGTGACCCACACCAGACAAGTCCAAACTCAGAGGCCCAGAGACCCACAGGCCGCTGTCCTTGAACTCAGTAAGACCAACACGTGGCCGAGCAACACACACCGTTTCAGATGGAGTTGGCGAGGGCGCTAGCACTGCCCTCCGGATAGACTTTCCTACACAAAGCTGACACACGACATCTCCTTTCAGCATCTCAACCACCACATCTGGAAGGCATCATTATTGTGTATATTTTACAGATGAAGAGACTGGGGCTCAAATAGCTTAAGAGACTTCCCTAAGGTCACTCAGCTAATGCCTGGAAAAGCCAAAACTAGAATCCAGGACGCCTGACTCCACATCTTATGTTTTTCCTCTGCACTACATGAAATGGCACAAAATGCAAATTAAATGATCATCTATGAGCTTATGTAATTCTGGCATGTTTCCAGCTAACACTTCTCAGCTGTTGCTCCAACTCAAAGGTATCCTTTGATCCTCCCCCTACCCCACTCCATCCCTATTCCTGGGCCCTGGGCTCTGCCTGGGGAGGGGGTGTGGTGAAAGGGAGTAACTGAATCCTCATTAAACCCAAAGCCCTGGCTCAAGGAGATGCAGGCAGTAACTCATCCATTTCCTCTACCATGGGACTCTCCAGGGATTGTGACAGGTGCTGCAGGGACATGAAGGCTAAATACACACCCAAGGGTTAGGTGCCAGGCAGGATCTCATGGGCGAGCTACAGGTATGGCTGGCAGGCCCCGCTGTCCAGAAGACAAGGGCACCCTGTGGTTAGTTTGCATGAGTAAAGGCTAGATTGGAGCTCACAGAAAGCTGAAAATATATATGAAGACTCTTTTAAAGGTTCAGGTCATTTATCCTAGTAATTCCACTTTCAGGAATTCATTCAGAAAGCATTAATGTGGGATGCGGAGAAAGGTCTATGAATGGGATTGCATCACAGTATTGTTTACATTTGAAAAAAAAAGTAGATGCAACTTAAATTACAACAGTAGAGGACGGATCAAATAATTCTGGTACAACCACACATTGGCATTCTCCGTGGCCAATTATTGATGTCATGGGGAAATGTGCAAGACAAAACGCTGAGCTATAAAATCAGGACTCTAAATGAAATACATATATATATACGTATGTTTATGTACACAGACAAACTCGCGTATACACATGCAGACACGTATTGCATTTTTAAAACTAGAAAGAAACCTTAATACAACAGTTACCTCTGATTAGGGGGTTATAGGTAATTTTGGTTATTTTTCTTCCTATTTTAGTGCTTCTCTCTCTCTCTCTAAATTTTCTATGATGAACATTTTATTCCTTTTTGAATTTAGTAAAGAGTTTGGTTTAGGTTTTTCTGTTTGTTTTATTTTGCTTTTTAAGAGAGGAAAGACCGTCCAAGTCAGAGGCAGAGAGGGATGTGAAAAATGAGGACAGGGCCTTCGAATCAGGAGCAGAACCAGGGAGGAAGAAGAGTGACCCGGGTGGGCCGGGTCTGCCAGACTGCCTCAAAAAGCCACGGGGATCAAAGCCCCCTGGTAACTTCTCTAGACCCAGCAGTGTTTTAAGAAGGCAGAGCGAGTCTCAGAGCCGTCCCACCTCATCTTAAGGTGGCCTGGTCGTAGTGGCAGAGCCTCAGCAGAAGTACGTGCCCGGGCATAAGTTACCAAACACGGGCTGCACGCCAGCTGCTCTGGGTGAGACAAGGCAGGGAGCAGAACAGGGGGAGGTGATAAAAGGTGAAATCCTGGCCCCTGTCCTCAAGGAACTTACAGTCGTAAAATGATGGCCTGTCACGGTGAAGGGTCATTGCACAAACATCCTCCAGACCCCAGAACAAAGCCCCATCTTTCAGCTCCATTATATTAGGCCAAACCCAAAACACCAACCAAAAAATAAATAAATAAAGTACTGAGAAAAGGAGACACAGAGGAATACAGAAAAGCAAAAAGTCTCCTCCAAACTGATAAATATTTCATCCCAAAGGACACGTGACCTTTCTCAGGCATCCTGCCACTGCCGAAGTCAATTCTTCACGGCCCGTGGTCCCCAGATTCCGCTCAGCACAGTCTGGAATCAAGGAGTTCATTTAATGGAAGCTTAACAGATTCAGAATTCTCTAAAATTCCACATCCCTTTCTGCCAAGAAGCTGTTTTGAAAGATGACACTCCCTTGATGTGAATTTGCAGCCGGCCCCATTAACGAGGCTTCAGTCAGAAAACATTTTTAGATCAACCCTGTTCCAGACACTTGCTCCCAAGGACAAACTAGAAGAAACTCTGCACCAGCTCAAACCTTTCTGAGCTCTTTGATGATCAGAAATGAGGGAAAATATGAGAACGAATCTTATTAATCCAAATTTTCTCAACAACCTTCAAAGCAAACTGTTCCTCTGTGTTCTAGGAAGCGTAGTCCTGCGGAGCAGGCCCCTCTGGCCCTAACTCCTATTAGCCCAGCCAACCCCTTAAAAACAAACAGACCCCAGAACAATGGGGGGAAACTTTAAAAATCGATGGAGGAAAAGAAAAAGGAAGAGGAAGTAGGTAAATGAAAGAAGGAGAACAAGGATTGGAAAACCGACTGCAATTAGCACGTGCCTCATTTTGTTAAAAAAAAAAAAAAAAGCATAACGTCCCCCAGGGACACAGCTCCCTCAAAGAAGCCCCCTTGGTTTCCTTTTGTGCAACTGAGAAGTCAGGAGACACCCCGAGGCAGCTGGCATCTGCATCCTGGCCACACTCACAAGCGGCCGAGCACCCCACAACTCTTCCCACCATATGCGACTACACTTCTCTCGGGTGTGGCAGGAGGGGTGTTTCCATTTCCAACCTCAGAGCCATTTGCTCTCAGATAAACAAACATCTCCTCGGCCTTTGCCAACTTCGCCCAGCCAGAAAGTCATAATGTGGAATTAGTAGCATTTCAATCACTTGGGTGACGAGCTGGTGACAGGCTGAAACAGGATAAGCGAAGCAATCAGATGTCGTTACAGGAAAGAGGCGACGAGGAGGGAATGTTAACGGTGGACCAGTAATCGTCCTCATCAAAAGGCCCCTGTCGACACAAAGTTTGTCATTGCCAGTCTAACAAAATGAACAAGAGCGCCTGTTGGCAGTCAGAATTCCAGCTCCTCTACTTTCTAGTGGTAGGACTTGGAGCAAGTTTCTAGACCTTTCTGAACCTTGGTTTTCTATCTATTGAAGGTGGGTAACACTCTCTACTTCATAAGATTGTTGAGAGGTTTGCATCAAATGATGCCTGTTTGACTCAAAGGCGTTTGCAAAGCGTTAGAAGTACCAGCAGCAGGAGAAGTAATGGTAGTATTGGCATCACAGTAGTGTTTTCTATTAGTTCAGCTGGTATTATGTATTATTTCATTTTACTCTCCTTCATATAAGAGATGTTTTTAACCCTATTTGGTTGAAGGGAGAAAAGAGACCCAGAAAGGTCAAATGTCCTTCCCAGTTAGTGGAAGAAGTTAACGGAGCAACAAGGGCTATACCTTAGTTTCCTATTGCTTCTGTAACAAATCACTGCACATTTAATGACTTAAATTGGCGCTATCTTACAGTTCTGGAAGCCAAAAGTCCTAAAATCGAGGTGTCAACAGGGCTGGTTTCCCTCTGGAGACTCAAGGAGAGGATCCATTTCCCTGCCTTCTTCAGCTTCCAGAGGCCACCTGCTGTCCTTGGCTCGTGGCTCTTCCTCCAGCTTCAAATCCAGCAGCAAAACTTCTTCCAATTTCTCTGACTCTCACTCTCCTGCCTCTTTATTACAAAGATGTCAGTGGTTACATTGGGCCCATCCAGATAAACCAAGATAATCTCCTCATCCCAATATCCTTAACTCGATCATTCCTGCAAAGTCCCTTTTGCATGTGAGGTAACGTATTCACAGGTTCCAGGGGTCAGGATATGGACATCTTTGGAAGTGGTCATTATTCAGCCTACTACAGACTAGGTCTGGCTGGGGAGTTTTGCTTTTGTTTTGCTTTAAATTTTATTTATTTATTTATTTATTTATTTAGACAGGGTCTTGCTCTGTCACCCAGGTATAGTACAATGGCAAAATCTTAGCTCACTGTAACCTCAAACTCCTGGGCTCTAATGATCCTCCCAGTTTGGTCACCCAGGTAGCTGGGACTACAGGTGTGCACCACCACACCTGGCTAATTTTTTAATTTTTTTATAGAGATAGGGTCTTGCTCTGTCGTCCAGGCTGGAGTGCAGAAGTGCAATCATAGCTCACTGCAGCCTTGAACTCCTGGGCTCAAGGGATCCTCCTGCCTCAGCTTCCCAAAGTGCTAGAAATACAGGCATGAGCCACTGCACCCAGCCTCTTGCATTTATTTATTCTGCAAATACTATAGAGCATCTACTATGGGCAGGGCGCATTTATAACTTATTATCTGCTCCTGTCTGGATATAACCACATGAGAATCAAGCTTTGTTGGTGTGAAATAAAAGAGTCTTTACACATATATCCTAAAATATCACTGAACCCCAGACTTTAAAAAACAAAAGGGGCCTCGGGAGACCATTGGCCAGTTCTCTTATTCTACCAAGTGGCAGAATCAGACCCAGAGGAGTACTATAACATCCGCATTGTCAAAGAGTGAGTTTGTGAGAGGTTATGAGGTCTGCATTAGGACAGGAGGCAGAAAAGCAAACAAACTCAGAGGCATTTTGAAAACGAAATCAGTGGGCTCGAGTAGTCTGGCAATGGGGTGGGAGAGATGTAGGGGCCAAGGGTGCCTGATGTTTATGGTGTAGAGGTGTCATTCACTGAGCTGGGGACGGATAGCAGAGGAAAGCCACTTCCTTGGAGAAATAATGTGTTTAATGTGTTCTAGAACTTGGATCTCTTTTTAATATCACTGTGGAACTTTCCATCTCTCCTTCTCTCCTCACTTTCTATTCTCGCGCAAGCACAGGTAATTATCGTCTGACCACACTTGTCCTCGCTCTTCTTTTTGCTGGCACTGAGCTAGGCTGTGAGGATGAAATCTTGTCCCAACAGCTACCAGCCTGCACTTGAGCCCCAGCCAATGGGATTTGCTGCACACCTCGGTTTGAGCTTTAAAGATGTTGCCCTGCTGTCCTCTGGCTTACCTTGTTTCTAGGGAGATGTCTACTAAGTTCTTATCTTTGCTCCTTGGTATGCAATGTGGCTTTTTATTCTGGCTTCTTGTAAGGTCTTCTTGTAATCGTTGGTTTTAAGCAATTTGATTTTGCTGTGCCATGGTGCAGTTTTCTTCATGTTTCTTGTGCTTAGAGATCATTGATCATCTTGGATCTATGTGTTTAGAGTTTTCATCAGATTTAGACATTTTTCTGCCACTGTTTCTTCAAGTATTTTTTCTGCCCCCCCCCCCCCCCCCCCCCCCGCTCCTGTGGAATCTGCTGTTACACACACATGAGGCCTCTTAAAATTGCCCCACGGCTCCCTGATGCTCTGTTAATTCTTCAGTCTTTTTTCCCTGTGTGTTTCATGTTTGGATAATGTGTGTTACTATTCCTTCAAGTTCACTAATCTTTTCTTCCACAATATCACATCTCACCCAAAGTACTGCTCATTCCAGACACTGTTTTTTCAATCTCTGGAAGTTCAATTTAGATGTTTTATATCGTACATATTTCTTCTTAACATGCTTACCCTTTCCTCTACCTTCTTAAACAAGTAGAATATAGTTACAAGAACTGTTTTAATATTCTTGTTGACTAATGCTACCATCTATAACATTTCTAGATTGGTTTCCATTGATCTTTCCCCTCATAATTGTCAGGTGTGGGACCAGATGTCAGGTCCGTGTTCCCTGGCTCTTGGTTCCCAGTATCGAGGAATGGTTACTGGTACCAAGTCGATGGAGCAAATGAGCAGACCAAGCAGATGCAAGCAGGCAAAGTGCCAAAGTTTATTAAAGCATAGAACATTCTGGAGAAGGAATGGGTCAACCCCCACAAATGGAAGAGACCCTGAGTTTAATAAGATTGTCCCTTTTATGCTGAGTCCCTAATTTTATGTTAAGTGGGGGGTGGAATATTCATGGTTTTTCTTGGAAAAAGTTGGAGAATTCCCCAAATGGCGAATCCTCCCCTTTTCTATCCTCATAAGACAATTCCCAGGGGTTGCCATGATATTTATAAACTGTCATGGCGCTAGGTGTAATTTTTTACTATGTTAACGAGGGAGGTCACTTGAGGATACTGTCACCTTACTTGTACATATGCTCCAAAGACCCTCATTTGTGGCCTTGGTCATATCTCCACTTTGTGGCCTTTCTACCTCTTTCTGGTTGGTCAGTCCTTGGGGACCTCTTGACACATCATCTGTTTTTTCTTGGAAGCTCCCCTTCTGGTCAATTTGTTCCTCCGAGTAGACAAAGCATCTCCTAACGTCATCTATTTCTCAATGGAACCCCCGCCTAGATAAAGCATCTGTTCCCCTTCCTCCTTGTCCCAACCTAGCATTACGGGTTGTATTTTCCTGCTTCTTTGCATACCTGGTAATTTTTTATTAGATACCAGCTATCATAATTTTACCTTGTTGGTGCTGGATATTGTTGCTAAACATTCTTTAGCTTTGTTCCGGGGTGCAGTTAAACTGCTTAGAAACAGTTTGATCCCTTTGAGGCTTGCTTCAAAACTTTGTTAGGTATGCCCAGAATAGCCTTTAGTCTAGGGCTAATCTCCCCCACTCCTGGGATGACAACATTTTGAGACTTCTTGCCAATGCCTTATGTTTTCTAGGTTTTTTCACTCGGGTTGGTGGGAACACAAACTCTTCCAAGCTCTATGTGAGCCCCAGGGGATTGTCACATCTGCTCCTTTCTGGTGGTTCTTTCCCGGACTCAGTAGTTTTCTTGAGTGTCTGTGCTGATCTCTGCTCAGCTGAAGACTAGGGGGGACCCTCTGCAGATCTCAGGAGCTCTCTCCTCTCCAGCACTCTTCTTCGTCAGCCCTGCCTGCTTTGGCCTGCCTGGAATTCCAGCTCTGTCTCCCCCTCCACAGGGAGGGGCCTGTAGGCTGGAAACTCTTTCCAGGTTGCAAACTGGATCAACTATAGAGCTCTTCCCATTTATTTCTCCTTTCTCAAGATCACTGCCCTGTGCTACCTGTTGCCCAGTGTTTGAAAATCGTTGATTCATATATCTTGTCCAGTGGTTTAAGGTGAGAAGGTGAATCTGAACACTGCTGCTCCATCTTGGCTGAAAGCAGAAGTCCTCTGCTGTGCCCTTTTGAATACTGGAATGTGGAGTGGATCACTTAAATGAATTAAACCCACCTCAATCCTGTTAAATTACTGGGAAACAGTTTCATTAGGATGGAAAGCCTAATAGGTGCTCACAGTACAGGTGGAGAAAAACTTCTCATGCAGAGATTAGGATGCATAAAAGTAAAAAAGTTTATTTTATCCTTTTAGAAGGAGAGAGCAAATGAGAGAGTGAGAGAGGAAAGAGAGAGAGAGCAGGGACAGGGCGAGGCATTCCAAAGAAAGAGGAGGGGGCGCCAGCCCTGACACCAAATGGCTTGCCGATTTTAAGGAGGATGAAGAGGAAAAAAAACAGAGATGACTGTAAGTTGATAACAAAAGCAGCAGCAGGATATCAAAGTCCAAGAGTTGGTTTCCCTGCCTTTCCTTGGAGACGGGACTCCACCCTTGAGATACGGTTGAGGCTGTAGCTCGTTCTCCTGCTGTTTACTCAGGAGCTCTGTAAAAGCAGATTCTCAAAAAACAATTTTAAAGAGAAAGATTTACATCTCTTTTCCGTCTGTTCAGCTCTTTTCAGAAGTTGTGCAAAATAGAACTCCCACAGGGTGCCCGTTAGAGGGAGAACTCATAGGATTGATCTTTAACTGTTGCTAGGAAATTACGGGATTAGATATTTTCCTGTTATTTCAGCAAAGCTGCCCCTTTCAAGTTTACTTTTTTGTTGTTTTTTTTTTTTTTTTGGAAACAGAGTCTTGCTCTGTTACCCTGGCTAGAGTGCAGTGGTGTCATCATAACTCACGGCAACCTCAAACTCCTGGGCTCAAGTGATCCTCCTGCCTCAGCCTCCCAAGTAGCTAGGACTACAGGCATGTGCCACTACGCCTGGCTAAATCTTTCTATTTTTTTAGAGACAGGGTCTCACTCTTGCTCAGGCTGGTCTCAAACTCCTGGCCTCAAGCAATCCTCCCGCCTCAGCCAGTTTTACCCTTTTAAGGCTTGCTTTAAAACTTTGTTAGGTAGAACAAGATCAGCCTTCGGTCTACATCAAATCTGCCCCTAGATTACTAACCACACTGCTTATGTTGTTAATATTAATCATTACAATATGGTGACAAAATATCCATGTCCCACACCATTTGTTACTAAGTCTCCCTTCAACAGCTGCATTCCAGTGGAACTGTTTACTGCCTCACCTCATTCTCTTATTAACTCGCAAAGCAAAGTTCCCCACGGTTTTAATAAACGCCTAAAATTTCTTGGGTGCCAGTTGTGCACAGCATCAGGGCTCCTGCCTCTTACTCACAGGGAGTTGCCC
This sequence comes from Indri indri, assembly GCA_004363605.1. NCBI lineage: Eukaryota > Metazoa > Chordata > Mammalia > Primates > Indriidae > Indri > Indri indri. The sequence continues at coordinate 10,713 of RJWJ010000339.1, read as the reverse complement.
TCTCCCTCCCCTGCACGGCGTAGCACGCTGAGCTCAACAGTATTCCGTCAGACTAATGTTGCCGTAACAATACATGTCCCCACCCGGGAGGGGCTGCAGCCCTAAGCCTCTTATGTGACAAAACCAAATCCAAAATTCAGCACTAAAAATACCTCGCTTTTCTGGAGAGAACCTCTTTGGAGGTCTCCCAAGAATTTAAAAGAGGATTTCTAGACTGCAAGTTCCAGCGTGGAGAGCTGCCGCCCGAGAGAATTTCGGGGATGTTTGAAGCCCTGCCCACAGTTCCAGGAAACGCCCTTTGTACGTGAGCTCCTTTCCCACACAAACGCGAGGAGGAGGCCATGACCCTGGAAACTGAACCGAGGGAAACAGAAACCCTGCTGAAACTATTCTTGCCCTGACCTTAGACACAAAAACACCCACATAAGCTAGATTTGCTGTCACAGTCAAATAAAGTAATAACATGCAAGCATTTCAAAGAGATTCTACTGACATTCTCACTTGTGATCTGACAACAAGCCTATAAGTAAGGCAGGCATCTCGGCTCCCAAGCGACAAATGAGGAAACAAGCCTCGCGGAGGTTAAGTGATGTGAGCAAGGTCAGACAGCTAGCTGGTGGCAGAGCAGGGCCGTGAACCCAAGCCTTCCAACTCTTGGTCAAGAGTGCTTTTCATTCCGCCCAGCTTCCTCTTTCCGTATATCAGAAAAGGGAACAGCCACCAGCTTCCTGTGTTGACCCTAGACCAGGGTTTCCAGATAGCAGCACTGTCGGCATTTTGGGCTGGGTGATTCTTTGTTGTGGGGGGTGGTTCTGTGCATTGGAGGATGTTCAGCAGCATCCCTAGCCTCTACCCACAAGATGCCAGTAGTACTTCCTTTGCCACCAGTTTTGACAACCGAAAATGTCTCTAGGCGTTGCCATGTTGCCAAATGCCCCAGGGGCAAGGAGAGGGTAGACAGGGACACAAACTCACCCCTCCGTTGAAAATCGCTGCCCCAAATGATGCCTGAGAATGTTGCAGAAGTGATGAAGTTTGTTCCGTGAAAGGAAAAACAAAATCAAAAGAGGAACTTGTGCTATGCCAATGAGTCTAGGACCATGGAGCTCAGCAGTGAGAGAGGGAGAAGTGTGCAGCCCCAGGGTGTTATCTAAAAGTACTCTCCTTGGCCGCCCTCTAAACTTAAACTTTTAGTTTAAGTGCTCTCACTCCACCCCTTCAGGCCCAGTCAACTCTGCAAAACCCAAACCACTTTCCAAGGAGACATTTCTGGAAGGCAACATGGAGTTAGCTAACGCGACGAGGGGCATAGTATTGAGTAATCATCAATAGGATGCAGGCTCTGTACATGCAACAACGCGGATGAAGCTCACACGGTGTTAGGTGAGAAGAGCCAGGGACAAACGAGCACCTACTGTATGCATCCACTAATATGAAGTTTAAGAACAGAACAGATAAAGCTAATCTCTGGTGATGGAACTCAGAATAGGTACAGCTTTGGGTGGTATGGGCTGAAGACAGGTTTGAGAGAAAGGAAACAGTCTGTCTTGAGATTTGTGCACCTTACTGCGTGTGAGTTATACATCATGTTATGGTACGGAGTGCGAGAAAGACCACCTTGAGGCCGAATGAGCCAAATTGTGAGTCTTTATTAGCTGGCCAGCGACCACCCTCTGTACCACCACAAACGGCTGCACAGAGAGCAGTCCAGAGCCGAAAAGGTGAGAAGACTTTATACTAATTTGGGGGGCGGGGGGGGGGGCTATGTGACATTAAACACGACATAGCGAAACAAAAATAA